>APFE030866091.1:0-11286 GCA_000404065.3 Pinus taeda
AATACTCATTAGCATGACATCCCAGAGATCACCCTTACATCGAGGTCCCACAAGCTTCCTTAACCCATCAAGAGGTTGCTCCAGTTTCTCAATTAAGGATATAGGGGTTAAGGATGTCTTTGGCCTTTCTTCTTGCGAAAGTTTCAACTTAGGCTCATGTTTTGTGGATAGTTCAGCATATTTCTTTAGAAACTTTGTATTTCAAAAACTCGAGAAACTTTCCCAAACTCCCATTGCAGTTCCTTTGAAAAGAAAATGTTTCTATACAATTTCAAAGCTCCCGACCTTATAACAAAAATAATAAATATAAATCAAATCATAACTTTCAGACCATAAATAAAAAACAAAAACAACTAACTTTTTTTATAAATATTAGTGATGTTTTATTTATAAATATAGGTTGTGTTTTCTTTTTATATTTATAAATATCAGTTGTGTAACACAACTTTATATATATACGAGAGGTATATTATTTATTCTTTGTAACCAAATTGAGGTAGGGTAGATTTTTTTTTATCTAATACTTTAATTTTCCCAAAAAGACTTTCTTCCTCACACGGGTAAGATTTTGAAAAGAAACTGAATAAAATTATAATTTCCATGTGAATATGACATTGACGAAAAGGCAAAAGATATACATTAATTTCTTTTAATCATGTGCGTCCAAATCATGATTCGACGTGAATATGACCTTAACGAAAAGAGCGAAGATATACATTCATATAAATGTGGACTAATTTCTCTCCTATTCTGGCTGCAACATCATGACAACGTATGACGTCTTCTTTCTAATCGGTGAATGCACGGAAATTAATTAATTCAGAATACAAAGTACTATTTTTTATTTTATTTGGCAGAAATCAATGGAAGTTGAGTATTCGGCTATTCACCCCTTCACACATTTTCCATTTTAGTTTGGGCAATCTTCATCCATATGCAGAACACAACGTAAGCACTTCCCAGCTATGAGCATCTCCATGGCTACATTAATATCTGAGAACGCCATTCTCTGAGTTACATACTTGTCCAAATCAAATTCCTGCCATCATTAACACTTTGATTTTTGAGTTCATGTTCCAGAGCATTCTATGAGAACAACAAAATAAAAAATGGCAGGGGATGATCAGAGAAAGAATGAGATATTACGTTGTTCATGTATTTATCTACCAGCCTGGGTATATCAGATTTCTTGAAACCTCCAAAGGCTACATATTTCAGCTTCCGGCCTTCTAGAATCTCCAGGGGATTGAAACTCAACTCCTTATCCATTTCATCTAAACCCAATATCAAAGTTCTTCCCCATACCTGGAACGCAAAGCACATACATGCACAGAAAACTTGAGATCACAGAAAAGGTAACAAACTTAATCAATACTTCACATCAGTTGGATCATTGAAGAACGCATGTAGTTAACATAATATACGGTGACAGAGGATTGAATATACAAAAAATCAGACCCGGTGAGAGCATTGAAGCGCAGCAAGCATAAGTTCGACTCTTCCAACACATTCGTAGCTTGAATCTACTCCTCCTTCAATCATCTCTCTAATCACCTGCAATCAGCAATACATTTACTTACGGAAAAAACATGTGGCAGATGTTGTTAAGGTTGCTGTACTAAAAGAACAAATGCTCATGTTACAGATTACCTCTTGAATGGGCTTATCGAATTTTGTTGGATTAAGGTACTCAGTGACTCCAAATTGTTTAGCTGTTAGGAAAAGAGATAGCAACTATAAATCTCAGCACATATTCCATAATTTTAGTCGACCGTAATTTTACTTCTATCTAGAATTTTACTGTTGTATATGGTTCACAACTCACATATTTCTTCCTTTTCTGGGTTGATGTCGATGCCAAGGATTCTGGAAGCTCCAGCTATTCGAGCCCCTTCTGCAACCTGAACAGCGCAGGGTTCACCAGTAGATAGTAATTAGAAAGACACATAAGGCAAACTACTCTCTGCGGCACAAGGGCAAATCTTTATGTAAATATGTGTATGTATAGTTGCTGCTTCAGATATTCATGACAACTTACAGCCAAGCCAATGGTGCCCAATCCAAAGATTGCTACCGAATCGCCGGGCTTCACTTTCCCAGCATTCCAGGGAGCTCCTATTCCTGCAAATCAATGCCCAGAACTCGTTTTCTCATGCATCAACCTTTTAACTTTTGTGTATTTTGATGGGCAAGGATATAAGTTGTATTATTGAAGAGAGGAATGTATAATTATATTACCTGCAGATACTCCGCATCCAAGCAAACAGATCTTGTCCAACGGAGCTTCCGGATTCACTTTTGCAACACAAGAGACGTGCACCACAGTGTATTCACTGAATGTGGAGAGCCCAAGGAAATGATGGATGGGTTTTCCGTTGAGAGAGAATCGGCATTTTTTGTCAGTGTAAGCAACTCCGCTCATGAAGTTGAATCTGAAAACTTGACAGATATTGTTCTTTCCCCAATCACAGAGCTCGCATTCTTTGCAATCCGCCATGTATACCGGAATAACGTGATCTCCTGCTTTCACCTCCGTAACTTCACTTCCAACGCTTTCTACAATCCTGTGTGACCCACGCACTTTTCAAAAATTGATCCCTGATAACTAATAAACCTCATCTTTCATTATTCTTCATTATTGATATGGAGAAGTTGTACATAAATATAATATAATATACGTACCCAGCACCTTCGTGACCCAGAATCCTCGGAAACCAAGCTCCTCCATCCTTCAATGATTAAATACATTACATTAAGGTATGGTGCAGTTGAAGCCTTAATAAAATGAATGAAACCTGAGATGATGAGAGTGGTACCTTTCCTTTCCAGTAAAAAAGATCAGTGGCACAGAGAGAAGTGTGAGTGATTTTGATTCGAACTTCTTTGCTCTGAGGAGGAGCCACTTGGATTTGTTGTATGGTTATGGGCTGACCTGCTTCCCATACCACACCAGCTGATACGCAGGTCATAGCAGGTCAGATGATCTTCATAAGTAACTAAATAAACAACAACTAATCTAAACCCTGAATTTGAAGACGTAATTAATATATGTCATGCTCACCCTTGCAAGTAATCACCTCCCCCGCAGTACATGATGCCATCAATCCTTCCTGCGTTTTGCTTTGGTATATCTGAACGCAGAATGGCAGGAACCATGGAAGGAGTGGTATCTCACGAACTGGTGTAGAAGAAGTGGTAACTCACTCCCTGATCTCCCTAAAACCCACTAAATAGAATGATAGTCCGGCGACGTATTCTTTGTTTATTAAATATTTTCATCACTCTTTTCCGTGAAGGATTTAAATATTATATGAACTTTATACATAGTTTCAAATTAACAGTGAGGATAGTCATGAAACTATTAACAGTGAGGATAGTCCTTATCTGTTGTTTCAAATTACTCACCATGGTTAAAAATCAAACCACTTATCCATTAGTCATCAATAAAGGATAAGAAGAATTTGATTACCAACGGATGTATTTGAATCTTGGACACTGTTAAAATCAAACCACTCATAATTATTCATGGGTCATCAATAAAAGAGAAAAATTTAACTATTAACAAATACATTTGAATCTTGGACAGTCTACTTATTTCTTTAAATTAACCCAACAATCTTGGACAGTTTATTTATTCCTTTAAATTAACCAAACAAAAATAATTTTAAGAAATATTCCAACTCCATTATACATATTTATAAAATACAGATAAATATTTAATTATAAAATAAATCAATAAATTTTTAATAAATATTATCAATTTTATCACATCTATATATATTAATGAAATAAATAAATATTTTCCCAAAGCTATTGTGGAGTCCATCTTTTGACGTAATACAGATAAATATTTAATTACAAAATAAATCAATAAATTTTTAATAAATATTATCAATTTTATCACATCTATATATTTTAATGAAATAAATAAATATTTTCCCATTGCTGTTCGTTCACAAGACTAATGAGATCTGATTGGAATGAAAGTGAGGCCAGCGCAATGATGTCCAGTGGACCCCGCCACTAGCTCTATCCATGTGCATAGAACGGGAAAACCAGATTAGGTAAGATCAATGAAGCGGAGGATACCTTTAGTTTCGAACTATATTCGTTTTGTTTTGGAATGAATTTATAAAGGTGTCAACGCACTGATGTCCAGTGGACCCCGCCACTAACCCTAGCGATATATTAATTTCAGGCACATGGCTCTAAACAGTATCACGATTCTGTCCGAGATGACATTGTACGTGCACAGATTTCTGTGGCTGTCATTGTGTCTGTCCTTTCTTCTATTAAAATAGAAAAATTAGCTGACTTTTGATATATTAATTGCACGATATATTAATTTTTTTGGGATTCGGTAAAATTTCATTTGTTATTTGTTTTTCTAAGTCTATGTTTTTATTTAATAATCTTTTTCACGTATCCTTGTCTCGTGGAAATTGCTGTTCGTTAACAAGACGAAGGAGATCTGATTGGAATCAAAGGTGTCGGCGCAGTGATGTCCAGTAGACCCCACCACTAACCCTAGCAATATGTATAGAACGGGAAAACAAGATTAGGTTAGATCAATGAAATAGAGGATTTGGTTTTGTTTATAATTTTTGGTTTTGTTTTATAATGTTGTTTATATTTTTAAATTTCAATGTTTATTATGATTTTTACCATTAAAAAGTTTTAAAAAATTTATTTTGAAATAATTAAAACAAATGGGATATTTTTTATTATATATGAAATTAAGAATAAGTGGTTCAAATTTTTTGACTTTAAAATATAAGATCTGATTTGATCCAGAAAAAATTATGTCAATAAAAATTATAAATAATTAAAATATGTATTTTTGAGAATAAAAATATATATTTTAAAGTATCTAATTATCTTTATTTAACAATATTTTGTTGTATGGTTTTGAACTTAATCAGTTATTTATTTATTATTTAAATTAGATGTTTATTCTAATCTTAATCCATTGTTTTTTAGTTTTTAAATTATGATTTTTGTAAAAAATAATATGAAATTTTTTTCAATGTGGTTCTTATTTTTTAATCATATGTCATAAAAATTAAGTTTTTAAATCATTTCAAATAAACTATACTATTATTCATTATTATATTAACATTTTAATTAAACAATTCAAATTGTCATCCACCTTCAAACAACAATAAATCATGTCACTGTTCCTTGAGATGAAATAAAAATTAGGTGAAATATGAAATTAATTATAAAGAAGTTACATCACATAGTGCATTATTTTATTGTTTCAAGGTGTACCATTTAAGAAGCTGGTGTCCATATGGTCAAACCAAAAATTAGAAATTAAAAAAAAAAAAAAAAAAAAAAAATTAAATTTGGGGTAAGCAAAAGAGCTTAGTCACCATTTTCTCCCTTTTTTTCTTTTCTACTATTTGCCATCCTCCTTGATCACAAGTGGTTGTTATAATAATTATTTTTTCCTTTTTTGTCCGCCTCAAATGTTCCTTATCTCAGTCTGAGCTCCCAGATGTATAAGGATATTTGAATCCTCCTATCTCCTTCTCCTTCGACATTTCTTGGCATAAGTGTCTTTCTACTCTTGGATTTTTCGAAACTAATACTATTGTCCCATCCTAGTTCAATTCTTTGTTTGTTGAAGATGTCTGTGGATTTGGGATTTCCTCAGTGATGGGGGGTCCCAAGTCCTCCTCTTCCTCTTCTTCATCGGGTTGTGGTGTTGGGAATTTCCATCCCTTAGGTTTTCTGACAGGTTTCTTTTTCATCCTATGATATTTCTTTGCCAAAGCACATGCGGTTTGTAGATGTCTAGTTTGAAGGCAGAGATGCCATCTAAATGATGTGTTCTCATAATCTAAGAAATGGGTCCAACACTGGTTGTTGTGTGTCAGAAGGATACGATCAGGTAGTCCTTTACTGAGGTCTACCTCAACACATTTCTTGGCAAAGGTATAAATTGCTTCCTCAGTTCTTTGTGTATCTAGCTTGATCTGTCTCCCTAGCATGTTGTTGATTCCTTCTAGTACTTTTGGATGCCAAAAGTGAAGGGGTGAGTTATGGAGTCTTACCCAAACTGGAATTTTGGAAATTGTCATTGAATTAGCATCAAAATATAGGAACCATGGGATGATAAATAATCTTGCATTTCCCCAAAACCATGGACCCTCATGTAAAACTTGATCTCTGATCTGTGATGATTCAAATTTTACTATGAAGAAACCCTTGGAGCATAAATGAATCTCACAGTTAATTGTCCAAGTCGTAAAGATCCACACATTTTGGCCAAAAACCATTGAACCTGCAAATGATTGCATATGATTGATAGGTTGTACAAATATTATTGATCTCTACTAGAAATATTGTCATTACCTAAATATCATTCATCTCCTGCACAATATAGGGCCCATGAATATTGAGAGTTTGATCAAGTTTACCTGAAGCTGCAACCTTTTCTTTGAGGGCGTCTTTGAATGATGTAGATCCATTGGTTTGTCCTTTGGCTAACCCTGGGCTCTTAGGGATATTTGATCCTGCCAAACCCCCTCGCAATGATGATCGAGGAGTTTCATTCTATGCCTTAATCTTGTAAGCACCTTTGGTCCTGAATGGATCTACCTGCATAGATTAGATTTTGAAATTCCATTAGAGTACCAGTTCTATTATAGATCTCCCATTTGTTATCTCACACCAATAAATCCTTTCAAATCCACAAGATGATCGATCAATCTTCAAGTTATTTTTGAGTGAATTATCAGTTATCTTATTGATCACTGCATGTGAATCAAATCCAATTTATTTCACTTGACCACTCACTAGTTCCTCCAATAGTTAGAACTAGTTTAACTGAATTTAACTCAGTTAAACTGAATTATATAATTACAACTCAATAAGAACTCAACCCGGGCCCCTAAAATTTAGGGATCACTCTACATGACTATAGATAGACTTCCAACTCGAATTTCCTAAGTCAATTTAACTTAATTAACTATTACAAGTTGCTATGAGAATAGAATTTTGATTTCATTCACAATTTAATTCAAGGACAAATTAAATTGGAATTTATTGTTTCTATTATTAATAGATTCATCAGTCACTTTGTAAAGATAATACCAGCTAGGGCCCTGAGAGAAACTTGTGCATAGAACATCCCATGTCAGGACAGTCTCATTCAATATGCACCACATAAAAAGCTTTGTTTTAAGCAGACAACAAATTTTCCAAACAAACTTCCACCAACATCAAGGGGCAATAGGATTAAGATTTGTGGATATGAAGGCATAACTTGACTTTAGAGAATATACTCCAAATGAAGACATCAACCACAACAATTCATCATCTCTATCAGAAATTATAATATGTCCACATTGAAGTGCCCCATGGAAAATTTTCCATGCACTAAAAAGTTCAACGAAATGTCCAACTCAACATAATATTTGTAGCCCTAAAACAAAATAGTGGTAGAATTTGGTTCAGGAATATGAGTTAGCCTAGAGCCCCCCTGATCCCACAAGAAATCGATTAAGAGAGGAGGAAGAATATGATCTCTTCCACTCCTTGGCCATGGGTCTTGTCCAAGATGAACACGGGCACCTGAACCAACTTTCCAAGCCAAACCCCTGCGGATGGTCCCAAAAGTATTGAGCAATGCCCTCCATATAATCGAGATATTCCCCTTTGGCTTGTCCCCTCAATGAACTTAATCTTCCACAAAGAGAGGTTAAGTATACTTAGTTATAACTACATAGACCATAAACTATGTGATGTTCTCAAACACCATCCACATTTTTCTGCTAAAGCATGCGTAAACATTAAGATGTTCCTAAGACCCTATCCCCCTAGATATTTTGGATGAGAAATTTCTCCCTAGCCCACCCATGGCAAGGAGAACTCCTCTTTTCTCCCAAACCAAAGGAATTTAAAAAAAGGCATTTGATACATTCCAGTAAATCTTCAAGAATCTAAGCTAAGGACACCCAATACACCAAAATGTCTTCAAGAATAGATTTAATTAGAACGAGGCACCCAACTTGAGGGAGCCATCAATGATAATAGATTTTTATATGATTATCAACTTGTTGTAGCAGCTATAACCACCCTCCAAAATTTTTCCTTCACTTCATTTTGGAGCCTCCCTCCTTAAATCTTAGCAGCTTTTCTTGCACTACTTCGGTACTTGTGTTTTCATTTGAATTTATCTTTCAATTTACAACTTGTGTTCACTTAGTTGCCTTGATTTCTAACCACAGGAAGAACCCTCGTGACTTGGTTTCATCCGGCTCTTACATTACCTTGGAAAATTGCACAGTGTTAGAGTGCAGCCAACCTTGCTCTCAGGAATTGTGGAGTGTAGCCCAATACTGAGCCTTGCTCTCAAGAATTACGCAGATCAGCCCAACAGCGAGCTTTAGCTTCAGAACTACGCAGACTCAGCTGACTAGTTATCTTCTGTGAGGAAATTGCTTAGAGCTTGAGAGGCAACCCAGAGCCACCCAGCCCAAAAATTGCACAGAACATACTATGCTCAGAAGCTGTGCATGAACCAAAGAGTTACCCGATCCTTCCACAAATTGTGCAATATTTCCTTGCAGTGCATGGCAATTTTCCTAAAAAGAAAGAAGCTAATAGGAAAAACATCCCTCAAAATTAGGGATCCATTATTAGTTTCTTGAAGGTAACGCCCCCTTTAGAAGTTTCTGCCAAGTGTCGCTATTGTCCTTTATCTCAAGCATATGTGTCATGAAATCCATGTTTTCAAATCTATGTAATGGATATCTCTAGAGCTCACTTATGCATTTAATCATCAAGCTCTAGCCTCCCTAGGAGATCAAGGAGCCTTCGATGCATTGTCATCGTTTTTCGGGGTGAGTTTTGCTTTTATCGCCTTATGTCGTTTTTCCTATTGATTCTGCTTGTTCATCTTGTGAGAGTGTTGTTTCACTCATTTTGTTGAAATACCACTGGCGTTTTAAATTGTGTAGCTTGTAGAAGTGTTGTTTCAAGTTATACATTTCCCTCCCCAAGTGTCACATGAGTTTTCCTGTTTTTTCACCAACGGTCGCCATTGCAATGACTCCCTTCACATGCTTTGTGTTCTTTCAGTTTCATCCATTGCTACACTTGTTTTACATGTACACATCTAAACTTATACATATATGCACTCAACATCACACCATCCTTCAAATCTGCTTGTTTGAATGCTCCCCATGAATAGGTCTGGGCTCCCCTTGCTCGGATCTCACATCTCATTGCATGCACTCTGCAATCTGCGAGCTTAAGGCCTCTACCTTGGCTTCTAGAATTACGCGGATCCTATCCTGAGATGGTTCTAACTATACACTGTGCAGTTCTATGAGCCAGTATCCCAGCTTGGCCAATGAGATTGTGCAATGCACAGTTTCTCCCAGGCCCTGTCCTAGACTAAACTGTGCATTGCACAGTTCCAGTCATCAAGCTTCCACACTGTTTGTTGCGACTGCATAGTGCGCAGTTCCCACAGTCAGTCAATCACCCCTGCTAGTTGAAACTATGCATTTCCCCTCATCAAATGCCCTGGTTGCTGCTTGATCATGCTGTAAAGTTAGATTTGTAAGAGCTAGTATGTGCATGCCATGAATGTCCTTTCTGCCCCACAGGCACCACACTCGTGAACTTCTCTCGAGCAGTCATTGTATCATGGCACTAAAGAGGGCTATTTCAAAAGCGACCACTAAAAGCAGTACTGGGGAAGCAGTTGAACAAGTGCAAGTTTACTTTCCAATATATGTAGATGCCCATGTTTTTACAGAAAAGGAGTCAGCATTAACATGGCAGCAAGACCAGCAATAGTGGTAGAAGGCAACAATCTAGTACAAGATTAGGGAAAAAGGAAATTTCTAACATAACAAAGGGAGAATAAAGCTACAGAGTGAAAGAGGATTAAATTCTCATGCAGGAAGCTTTGACAACAGAAGAAAAATGAAGCAGAGGACATAGACAACATAGCGGAGGAAGAGAGAAAAGCAGAGCTTGCAGGTAGCAAAACTGAGATCACAACAAGAAGAACAAGAGTCGAAGGAAGAATAGAAGCTAAGAAGAAGAAACAATAAGGAGAACAAATGAAAGGCACAATGACAGAGAAAACAGTGCTAATAGAGGTTGATGAGCTGGAACAACTAGTAACTGAGGAAGAGAGTGAACAAGTGGAGGTTCCCTCACAAAAGCTAAGCACAAGAATCAAGTCCGGCTGAAGTTTGACAGGTACATGGAGCAGTTGATGCGCGAGGCCACCAGTGATGACTTGTAGTTGAGTGCAGACAACATGCATAAGTACATTGGTGGTCCAACCACACTCAAGATAATGTTGCACATGCTTTGAGATGAGACAAACACAGGTTCCAAGACCACATGCTCGGATGCCATGGAGGCAAGAGTATGCTTTTAGCAAGACAACATCAAGCAGTTTGGGGACATCACAACGCAGTACAAATCTTGGCATCAGTACATGACTAAGAAGCATCAAGTGCATGTTTTTGAGTTGGTCTTTCCAAAAACCTTGGAGTCATAGTGTTTTGTCTTGTTAGGCTATCTCTAGCCTATTTTGTCTCACATGGGTACATGTGGAAAATTGCATTATTGTAAATATGTTGTAAGTGAAATTCCAAGTGTCACTAGTGGAATGTCAATAGTCACTATGTAATGTGAAGAGTCATGAGGGTAGTTCAAGAGTCAAAGGGGAACGTTAAGGGTTACCCCACCCTTTGTTATATATATAACCTCCTATCTCATAGTACAAGCTTTTGGGGAGCCAAGATTTTGGCTAGGAATTTCTTAGAGAAGGCTTGGAGAGTATTGTGACAAGCCTTGGCTTCTCCACAACATAGAGAGAGTACATCTCTTTGGAGGAGAAAGTGGTGTTGGCTGTAATGTTCCACTATTGGGGCTAGTAGTTGTCAATGGTGTATGTATGGAGACAGGACATTTTCATGCATATGTTGTTATTGTAGTTGGATTATTCTGGTTGCTTTAGTAATGTATGTTATTTAACTTACGCATTTGCTTATGAACTATTTTGTATGCAATTGCAATAATATTGTTGCAGACGTGTTGTTGTTGAAAAGTGGCAACAAGAAACTGCTAAAAATAGCACTACTAAAAATAGCAGTTTGGGTACCAGTGCTGGATTGGGCAACAGGGAATGAAAAATGGAAGTGCTAAAAATAGAAATTATGTTGGATTCATTTTTTTAGTCAGTCCTTGGACTAAAATAGGAAGTAAAATTTGAATTTAATATTAACAGCAGTTTGTAAATTAATTAAT
>APFE030866097.1:0-10000 GCA_000404065.3 Pinus taeda
GATTTTAGTGCTATGGGTGAGCCCCCTTTCTTTATTTGGTAAGGTTTCCTCTTGATTTTGGGGCTTATTTTTCTCAATCACCTCTTGAGGCCTTTTGCTTGAATTGGAATGTACAGATGATGTAGCTTGTGGGTTTTGTGTATGTTTAGTAACTTCTTCAATTGTTACTTCCTTAGTGAGTGAATCAGTTGCATTCATTGGTTCTGTTACTATGGCATTCTTGGGCTGCTGTCTGCCCTTGGTTTTTTCAGGTTGTGTGATGTTTACAGTCCTACTTCTTAGTTTGTATTGTTTGTGGACCTCATAGACAGCGGTGTCATAGCCTTGTTTAAAATCAAATGATTCACCTGACTTTGTTTGGAACTATTTACTGTCTTCTTGCTCATGATCTTCTTGGCTTAGGAAGACATGGTGCTCATCATCAAGGCCCATTAGGTTGATATGGGTGTCATCCACTTGTTCTTCTGGTGTGGATGTTTCAGCATAGTTTTCTTGAAATGGAGGTCTTATTTCTGGATCACTGTTGGCTTTGCCCCCACTAGGATTTTGGTTCCTCCTAAAGTTTGGATTTCTGTTAGAGTTATTTGGTGCTTCCCATGAAGACTTTCTTTCCACAGACTCTACCCTGTCGCCCAACCTCTTCATACCAGAAATTATGCCATCTAATTTTTGGTCAAAGGCTGAGGGTTCCTCCTTAAAGGCAACTCTCTTTTCTAATCTAGCCCTATTCCTCTTAGCAATTAGGTTTGCCTCAACTGTCACAGCAACTTTCTGAGCTTCTTCAAGGGTTTGAGGGGCTCTTTCTTTTAGCTGGTAAGCCATGTCTGGATCAAATCCATCTGGAAATTTATATAGGGCCAAATCAGGAGGGGGTCTCAGGTTTTGAGGTATTGCATTATATACATTATTAAACCTAGCACAGTATTCCAGAACTGTCTCTTGAGGGCCTCTTTTAATCATGTCATATTCCCCAAGTATATGTAGAGGATCCTTCTTTTTCTCCCATCTGTTTGTGAAGGATTGGTAAAGCTCGTCAGGGTTATTAATGGTGTTTGCAGGAAGTGATCTGAACCAGGTTCGCACATCCCCTGTTAAGCTTTGGACAAATATTCTCATCCTTATAGTGTCATCATCTATCTCATAATTTTCAAAATGATCTTGCATTCTCTTAGCATGCTGAATAGCAGTATAAGGGCCAGTGGAGTCAAAATATGAGATTTTGGCTTGATAATCTTGAGGTAAGGCCACAGGATTAGCAGGTAACTGCAGAGGTACATATCTCATAGCCATGTTGGCAAGATTCTGAGGATTGAACAGAGCAACTGGGATAACAGGGGCAGTGGGTACCACAGGGATAACAGGTATAGAGGGATTAAGAGTGTTGGTCAAGGGAATGTGTATAGGGGAAGAAGATGTGGGCGGGGGGCTTTGTGATGTTGATGGAGAGCTAGGGGAATTAGGAGTGGAACGGAATAAGATTTTGATTGGAGTGGAGATAGGGTTAGGGTGGACTGTCTCTGGACTAAAGTCAGCAAGGTTACCTTGTTTCTGTTGGTTCCTAATTAGTCTAGGGATTGTATTGGGATTGTCAAAGACAGCAGGAGGGTTGGGATCAGGATTAGCCCTAGTGTGCCGAAGACCCTTCTTGGGAGCCAGTTTCTGAGCTAGTCCTTTGAAATTTTTCTGAAAGGTATGCAGAGCAAGGACTGGACAGGAGCTCTAAAAGATTATGTGTATCTGTATAGGGTAAAAGGAGGTCTGAGTCAGCTCTACCTTAAGGCTGCAGATGTTTGTATGGGAGCAGCTTGAAGGTTTCTTGACTGATTTTCAGATTTTGAGTGTGATTTATTGGTAGATATACATACCTTTAGACCCTGAAGTTCCCCAGTGGAGTCGCCATTATGTTATCACTCAGGTTCTTCCCTTTGACTCCCAAGGGAATGGCAGCCGAGGTAACCACTGACCAATCTTTTAGCTGCAAGTCCTAGTCTACCTGCAACCAGAGAGGGCTCTCTCTTTATAGTTTTAGCTTTGTTTGATGAGTGTTTTAGACTAGTTATGATGCACTGTTTGTTTGATTTTGGTGGGTTGATGATTCTCTTTAGAACTGAAATACAGACTTACTGGACAGTTTGTTCCATTGGGTAATGGAGTTGAGATATTTATGCTTTAGGAAATTGATATGTGGAGACAAAGTGTTGCTGCAGAGCAAGTTAGGCATGTGTGAAAACAATATATCAGATTTGTTGATGGAATGGTGGAACATTAGTAAGTGATAGGCAATTAAGAATCTTTCACTATGCTAATGAAGAAAACATGGAAGTAATGCTTGAGAGCAATTAAGAATTCTTAAACAGTATTCACCATGTTAGGATAAGTTTAAATATGAGCAGTTAAGAATTCATATCTATGGCTAATCCAACAGAAAACATATTTAGAAAATAGAGATTGAGCATAGGGTGTTCGGACAAAATCCTAGGCTATTCTTTTTCTCTATTTACCGAGATTATGGAAACATGAAATTGGGGAAATAACAAGAAACACATACACAGTTAGAAGAAACTTATTGGTTCAGCAAATGACACAGGAATTCTGCAACAACACAGAGCTTCTACATATCCATCTCAGACAGTATTGACACCAGCAATCTCCATCAACAATTTTATTATCAAAAGTCCTCAATATACATCAGAGTTCTTCAGAAAGAATTCTCTTACAACCGACCCTCAGTGCGTTATCTGAGGGGATATTTATACAAAAATAGGGTATGAAAATATCTTAGTGGAGAGTTATGGTGCAATAAATTGCACCACCAACTCTCTTACAAAAAGTAAATGATACATAAATGTAACTTTAAAGGTTGAGATAGCCGACATTTCTTTGTCAGACAGATTTGACTTTTGGCTGCAAAAAGTAGGTGGTAACAGTGCTTTAAATGCTGTGTTTATTTTGGCTTGATATTCTAAGTGGATTGCTGAGTCACCTGTATGCTGCTTGCTATACCTGTGTGCTGGCCTGTTCTGCTGACCTGTTCTACTGACCTGCACTGCTGACCTGTATCAAAAAAGGTAAACAAGCAACGCGGATTTATCTAGGCAAAATTTCCAACATTGCTTGCCACCAATCAGCCGGGGGCAACTGATGTCTCCTCATCTTTACCACTGTCTCATCTGCCTCTGTAAGTCTATAAAAATTGGGAGGCACCTCAAATAGATGATTAATCTCATGTTCTATGAAAAATAGATTCTCCAGCTTGTCATAGAGGGTCTGCCCAGATGGAGGCCCTGTTTCTTCTGTGGAGCTGCTGGAGGCTGTGATCTAGTTTTCCACATAACTATTGACCCTTGTCATATATTGCTTATAAGGCAGCAGCTGTCCTGTACCAGTTATTAGGCTTGGGAGTCCTTTGTCCTGCAAAATAGCCATCTTGGCTCTGAACTCATCTATTTCTTCCTTCATTTCTTGGCACTTCCTCTCCAGTGTCTGGGTAAAATTCTTCAATGTTAGTACCTTTTTGGCACTGAGGATTGTCTCTGTTCTGCTGGCTATTTGTAAAGCAGCCAGTTCTTCCCTAGTGCGGTTATTGAGGAAGTGAATCATTTTGTTGGCCTGTTCAGGCATTATTCCCAGGGTTGTCCTGGCTCTCTGAATCTCTATGTGAGCTATTTCTATCAGCTCTACCTGTTCAAAAATGGCTTGAATGGACCTCCATTGGTCCTGCATAGATTTGCAAATCTTGGCCCAAATAATTCTTTTTATTTCTGCTAGGGTGTTGCCCAGCATCAACTCCTTTTCTAAAGTTTTTACCTTGGCCACCAAGGCTTTTATTTCCCTCTGTTTTTCTGCCACAGTCATTTTTGACTTATCATAGTTGTCCTCCAGCTTGGCCAGTTTTTCCTTGGCAGCATTTATTTCTGTGACCTGGCTCTCCAGCTCTTTGACAGCCTTCATCATTTCTTCCATGCTTAGGCTGGATTCTGCTGCTGCTGTGGCTTCCACAGTTGCTCCAATTGCTGATGTGGCAGTGGTAGGTGCTGGAGCAGTAGGAGGAGCTATTGTTATTTGAGCTGGAGGGGCAGATTGGAGGTTTGTGGAGGTCTGTGGTGGCTGGGAGGCAGATTCCCCTTGTTTGTCCTGCATGGCTTTTTCCAATTCTGCCTCCATCTGCACTATCCTCTGGTTCATGACCAGGAGTAATTCCATAGCTTTATCCACCTATTTTTCTTGGACAAGCTCTGCTGTGTCAGGATGGATAGTAGGAGGCAATTTTGCCTGCCTCCTTAATGCAGCTATGTCATCCTCCTTTTTCTTTATAAGGGCCTTGACACCCTTTGGATCCTTTGGGTCATGCCCAAGATCAACAATTATATCCTCCAAAGTTTTTATTCTGTTATCTTTGGCAGAGGAGGACAACCTCTCCAAATCAAGCTGTCTATTGGTGTTTTTCAATGATTCTTTTAGCTGATGGGCCAGCATTGCCCTATCAGCAAGTGTTGCATACACCATTTCCCTGGTTTGCTTGTGCAGCTCAATTTGATCCATGGGGTGTATGTCTTTGGCAAAGACCTCTAGATTAGTCTTGTAGTAATCAGCTGGGGTCTTTGGGTGTGGAACTCTGGGTTTCAAATGAGTGAATATCATCTTTTCTTCCTTGAAGTCAAAGGCAACCATCAATCTTTGTTTCTTGGATGGGGTTGTGTTGAGGAACTGCTCATATAGCTGCACTATTAGTAATTCATTCTGAGCTTTGATCTCCATGAAACCCTCTTTGACTGTGGCCGGCTTCTGGCCCTGCTGTCTGGAGGAAGATACCTCCACGGTGTGCTGTTGAGGCTGTTCTAGTTGGACTGAGCTGGTGGCCGTCTGTTGGCTTGCTTGCCTTTCCCTGTTTTGGCTTTCTTCCAGCTCTTCACTTATGTGTCCTTCAGCTTCAGGGTCTGTCCTTGGCCTCTTGGCCTCCGGTTGCTGCAATGACCCTGTGGGAGGTGTGATTTCTTTTCTGTCCCTTTTCTTCCCTCTCTCATTATTTAGAGGGGTCTGCAATACTGGGTTTTGAATTTGTTCAGTTTGCAGGGGAGGGGCCTGTGTTGTTTGTTGGTCTTTTGAGGCACTAGGCTGCCCTGTTTCTATCTCTTGATGCTCATCCATCTTCTCCTTTCCTTTTGCAGTTGTTGCTGGAGCTTGTTGGATGTCCTGTGTTGTCTGTGCAGTAGAGGTGCCTTCTTCTGTTTGGATTGTTTGCTTGAAAACCTGTTGACAAGAGTCCAAGTCAAGAGTTTTTTCCAGGTCTTTTACATTTTGCTCCATTAATTCTTCCTGAGTCAATTCTTCTACTATTGATCCAGGCACCCATTTATCCTGATTAGCAAACTGTTGTACTTGAGGGAGTGGGGTGTGTTTATAAGCCATCAACCTATATTTAACTCTCCTTGCATTGATGAAACCTTCAGGGTCATAAGGGACCCACTAGAAACTCCTCCTGAGTTTGAGTTGCTGTCATAGTATTTGGTCAGCTTCCTGCCAACCATTTTTTTGTTCATTGTGAATGGGCCTAGGTGATCCCTGAATTTCAGGTTGGCCTTCTTCTTGGCACTGTGAAAGTGTGTTAGGTCAGAGTTTATAAGTTGCCTATAGTACTCCAGAGCAAATAACCTCATAGGAACGTAATTTGGGAGTCTGTATGGACAGAGCTCACAGCCATAAATTCTGATGACAGAGTGGTTTTGGTACAAGTACCAGTCACCAATTTTGTAGCTTCTGGATAACTGCAAAATCTTATGCATATCCTTGGATAGTCTGGCAGGAGGAGTCCTCTTTAGCAGGCAGATGACTGGATATACAAATTGATCTATGAATTCACAGTATGAGTAGGGGGAATCCTGGACCTGGTGGAAGACTGAAGACCAGAAGATCACAGACCTTCTTTCACCTTGTGAGTCTAGCTTCTTGATTGAGCATTGGAAGATGTTTGTCTGATAGTACAAGAATAAGTGGTAAATGTATGAGGAATATTTGAATATTGCCTCCCTGTCTAGTCTTGTCAACTGATCATGTCTCTTGATTGCAATGTACTTGGCATAGTTGTATTTGATAGCCGGGGGCTTCATAAGGCTGTATGCAGACAGCATGACCAGCACAGTTATGTCAACATGTTCATTTGTGGTGAACCCCAGCACAGAGGTCACCATGTCTATCAACAGCTTGCCCACTTCATTGAAATCTTTATATGAGAAAGGGGGTGGCCCAGAGGGCTAGCAGTCTGCCTTCATGAATTTCCTGGCTATGGCTTCAATGTTTGAATTAGAAAGTCTGGAGCCCATATCTAGCAAATAGTCCATGGAGAAAGGGTACAGCAACTGGGTCTATTTGTAATTGAGCATCTGGTTGATGGACTCTGGAGTTATGTAGAAGAGGATGCTCCCAGATGGAGACCTCACAGCCCTGAGCTTCTGGTCATAGTTCTCTGCACACAGATGGATGATTTCTGGGAATGTATTGACAGAAAGCAGAAAGTAAGTGGGCAGATTGGACTGTCAGACCCCATACAGGTCACTGCTATCTAAGTGAGTGTTCCTCAATTGACAATATGTGTGCAAATGGTTTCTTTGTGCCACAAAATCTGTGATGAGAGCATCATCATCCACCAAAGGTATAGCTTCTAGCTTTCTGTTGGGTGGGTTTATGGGTAAAGCATCCAGAGCAGCTGAAGCTACCATTGTTTTGGTTTTTTGCTGGTAGTTTTCACTATGCCTCAAGCTTGGTGTGAAGGGGTTTACTGTTCTCTGTTTGCAGTGAGCAGTTTTGGAAGTTTAAGGGCTGTCACAGGCTTAATTAATCTGTGGGGCACTCTATTTTAATATAGCAGAGTGTTTTGTAGCTGGATAGCTGGTCAATTGCAGAGGATTTGTTTATCGGAGGTGAAGGAGGATGTCAATGTAGTGCTTCTAGCTTGTGGCTGGGCCTTGTAGCTGCCCTTTTGTGGAAAAATTAGGCAGAGTTTACAGCTGGTCGCGGGTTTCCCTGGAAGTTCATCTGTGTAGGGGTTACAGAGGTCTCACTGATACCTTCAAAGGTGAATTTCAACCATATGGTTTCTTGAATTAAAGTCGTATTTGAGTAGGAAACAGGATTTACATGGAGAATGAGAGGGCAAGAGGGTGCCTACGGCGAAATACCTGTTTTAGTGGCGTACGGGCAGTTGCAGCGGTCGAAGTGGTTGGATTGTATATGGTTCAGTTGATAATGGGGGCAGCAACAATTGTAGTGGATGACTTTTGCTTTTTGACCGTTGGAAATCAAATTTCGCCTTCAGCTGAGCTCCAGGTTGTTCGGCAGAGAATGATAAAAAACAACGGTTTTTACCCCTTTTTATGCATTTCGGGCGAATTGGCGCTTTTTTGTGATGATGTCATGCTGACGTCATGATGGGCCCGAGTACGGAGGAGATGACGTGGCAGGTGCCGTGGATGCCCAGGTGGCATGGCCATGGTGGCGGGGTAGTCAGGGCAATGCGTGGGGCGGGTTGACATGGAAGCACGGCAGCGGTCAAAAGCGGGGTGACGTCACGCTGGTGGAGGCGTGACGTCAGCGTGAGGGGAAGGGTGGTAAGTGGTTTCCACGGTAGGCCCTCAGGCAGTAAGTGGTTTGGAGGGGGGGGGCAGCGAACACCTCCCGCGCCTGACGCGTGGCAAGGGTACGGCGGCAATACCGCCCATCCCCCGGACGCAAAAGGTCGGGCACTTTTGTAGGCGGATCGACTGCCCACCGTTGGATGGCGGGGCGGGAGATCTGACGGTTGGCGGCGATCGGGACATGCCGGTGGGTTTGTGCAGTGGGGACCCGCCCTTTTGATTTGACATTTATTTAATAAAAGGGCGCGGGGGGCTATAACCATAGTTTTTGGGTTTTGTGGGTTGATTTGCCCGCGCGTTTTAATTGAAATTTAATTTTTTCAACTTTAGAACAACGGGTCTTAGGGCGGAGAAGGGAAAAAAGGGTTTTTAAGGGCGGGGAACTTTGTGTCATCTTTTTGCAAAAGGGTTATGGGTAGGAGGGGTTTTATTGTGATTTTTTCTTTGCAATTGAGGGTTAACTGAGCAAAATGACATGGAATGAGAGGAGGTGACCTGGGAGTTTCATCAAAGTGACCAGGTGTCATTTTGATTCCCTTTTAAACAGACCATATGGCTATAATGCCAGGGGAGGGATATTTATAGACATTTTGGGGTTTATACACCATGGTGTTAATACTAATAGGGAAGGGTGAGATAGGGGAATTACATAGTAGGATTAGCTGTTAATGTGGGGGGAGAATATGGATGAGGATCAGTACACCCAAGTCTTTTTGAAAATAACTTAGTGTAAATGGTAGATCAAAATGAAAAGACCTTTTACACAAGAAATGTGGCTTTTAAGGCCATAAGAACATGGCAAAGACATAAACTTTTGTGCTCTGTACAACTTGGGAAAGGGTGTTAGTAATGAGTGATATACAAATGAAAACAAGGAAGTTAGTCATGCTCCAGTGTGTTGATTTTCCTGTAGATGTTTAGCAACTTTGGTCTTGAAAGAGGCACCACTTCTGCAACCCCATCTACCTACCCAACTATTTTGCCTAACATTTTCATTTCTTCTTGTAGGGTGCATTTAGGCTAGCAAACCCTTTAAATGCCTTTTCTTTTACATTGGCCTTTTTGCTTTCATTTCCTATGTAAGGCTACCCTTATTCCTTCCAGGCCCCAGATTAAACAGTTGGGAGCCTTAGCTTCTCTACCTAGCTACTGATCTGCCAAGATTAAACAGCTTGGACAGATTTCTTTCTCTATTCTACAACATGAAAATTAAAAACATGGCATGATCCAGTTTAGACTGTTGGATCATCCATCAAAATTGAGCCCCTATCAAGATTGAGACACATCTTGTCTCCTTATGGAAATATGGGATCTTTGCATTCAAAGCAGAGCATATTTGGACCTTTGATCACCAATCATGAAATATGAAACCTATTGGTGTAGGTATCCAACAGATGTGTTGGCCCATATGTTTGATCGAGGGGTCGATTTTTTCCTTGCATCTTGTGTGCGTGGCAGGCTTCTATGGTTGGAAATGTTAAGTCACAACGTTTATGGGCATTTTGTTGTTTAAATTGTGTATGCGCTCATGGTCCAATGGGGAGGAGGATTGCTACGTCGATGGTGGGGGCTATCTGGAAGAAGGATTTCGAGGTGGAATGCTTCGACCTCCCTCCTTTGTGTGGAGGTGGCTGTAGGGGAAAATTATTCATCGTCCGGTCGGTAAAGCTGTGTGAAATATCCTAGGTTGCCTGTACATAATGTGCATGGGTGCCGAGCTACCCGATCCCTCCTCCTATTTGGATATGTTCTTGTATTGTGTAGTGAGCCTCTTGATTTGCATTTATTTCCATCCTTTGCCTTCGCATCATGGTTGTCACAGGTGGTTAAGTGATCGAGATCCACCGTTACTGCTGTCTGGGCATACTCCTCGGTGGTCTCGGTGCGTGGCAAGGAGGGTCGGGGAGCATTTCTGAGAGAGGTTGTGGGCTCAGTTAGTCTTGTTTTATTTCCTTCCGTTTCCTTTGCATTGACGATGCCACAGGTGATCATGCGATCGAGGTCCATCGTTGCTGCTATCCAGTTGGACTCCTAGGTGGACTCTGTGTGGGGAGGGGAGGGTTGGTGGGGACGTGTTGTTTGAATTGTGTATGCGCTCGTGGTCCAATGGGGAGGAGGCTTGCTACATCGACGGTGGGGGCTATCTAGAAGAAGGATTTTGAGGTGGAACGCTTTGACCTCCCTCCTTTGTGTGGAGGTGGCTCTAGGGGAAAATTATTCATTGTCCAGTCGGTAAAGTTATGGGAAATCACCTAGGTTTCCTGTACGTATGGTGCATGGGGTGTGAGGCTGCTTGATCCCTCCTTCTGTTTGGATATGTTCTTGTATTGTGTAGCGAGCCTCTTGATTTGCATTTATTTCCTTCCTTT
>APFE030866097.1:15000-19995 GCA_000404065.3 Pinus taeda
CCCTTTGTGAGCTAGTAGCCACGTTTGATATCTCTTGCCTTCGTGTTATTTTCTTTCCTTCTTTCTTTTGGCCCCTAGCTTTGCGGAGAAAAGGTAGGATTGTTGTGGATTGGTGTTTGGGAAGGATGAAATGTAGTGCGAGTTCACGGGTGGCCACCCTAGTCCTTCTTAATCACTGTCCCCTATAGTTCCCCCCTTTTTGTGAAGGCACGGGGTTAGGGAAGCTTGTTATCTGTTTGAGCCTCTCCTTGTGAGCTGGTAGACATGTTTGATATCTCTCCTTCTTTCATGTTGTTTTCTTCCTTTCTTCCTTTCGGCCCCTAGCTTTGTGTAGAAAAGGTGGGATTGTTATGGATTGGTGTTGGGGAAGGACGAAATGTAGTGTGAGTTCCTGGGGTGGCCACCCTAGTCCTTCTCAATCATCATCCCCTACAGTTGCCCCCTTTTTGCATAGGCACAGGGTTGGGGAAGCTTGTTCTCTGTTGGAGGCCTCCCCTTATGAGCCAATAACCATGGTTCATGTCCCTTTCTTTCATGTTGTTTTCTTCCCTTATTCCTTCTAGCCCCTAGCTTTACAGAGAAAAGGTGGCATTGTTGTGGATTGGTGTTTGGGAAGGAAGAAACACAGTGCGAGCTCCTAGAGTGGCCACCCTAGTCCTCCTCCATCGTCGTCCCCTTCAATTCTCCCCCTTTTTGCGAAGGCACGAGGCTTGGGAGGCTTGTGCTTTGTTTGATCTGTCCCCTTGTGAGACAGTAGCCACGTTTGATCTCTATTTCTTTCACCTTGTTCTCTTCCCTTCCTCCTTTCAGTCCCTAGCTTTATGGAGAAAAGGGGGAATTGTTGTGGACTAGTGTTTGGGAAGGACTAAAAGCAGTGTGAGCTCCAGGGGTGGCCACCCTAGTCCTTCTCAATTGCTGTTCCATGCATTTCCCCCCATTTTGCGAGGGCATGGGGCTCGGGGAGATTGTTCTATGTTCAAGCCTCCTCCTTTGGGGGGGTAGGCACCTTTTTTTCTCTTTCTCTCTTGCGTTTTTCCTCCCTTTGGCCCTTGGCCTTGCATTTGTTGTGGGGGGTGCTCCTATTCAGTGTTGTGGCTGATTTTTTGGTAATACGTGGAAATGAATCTTGACAATGGATATCTCGGCTCTTGTTATGATGAAGAACGTAGCAAAATGCGATACTTAGTGTGAATTGTAGAATCCCGTGAATCATCGAGTTTTTGAACACAATTTATGCCTGAGGCCTCGGTCGAGGGAACGTCTGTCTGGGCGTCGCATCCCATTCAAATGCGCTCCCTGCAATATGATAAGGAGCAGCGGAGCTAGTCATCTGTGCCCAACATGGTGGGGTTGGATGAAATACCTCAAGTGATGTTTTTTGGCATGCGTCGACGAGCCATGATCTTGTCCCCTTGGATGGGCAGTTGGTGTTAGCTGATGCGGGCATTGTGTGGCATCGTTCAAACTTGCTTTGCTTTCTCTTGCCCTCCCATCAGATAGGGCAGATTTAGCTCCAACTTTGCCACCTCACCTCAGGCAAGAACACCCATTGAGTTTAAGCATATAATTAATCAGAGGAAAAGAAACTTATAAGGATTCCCCTAGTAGTGGCGAGCGAACCGGGAAGAGCCCATCATGAATATTGGGAGACAGTGTCGCCTGAATTGTAGTCTGTAGAAACATCCTCAGCGGCGGACTTGGGCCAAGTCCCTTGGAAGGGGGCACTTGAGAGGGTGACAGCCCCATTGGCTCGAGACCCTGCCGCATCACGAGGCATTATCGGTGAGTCGAGTTGTTTGGGAATGCAACCCTAATTGGGTGGTAAGTTTCATCCAAGGCTAAATATAGGTGAGAGACCGATAGCGAACAAGTACCGCGAGGGAAAGATGAAAACGAATTTGAAAAGAGATTTAAAGAGTGTTTGAAATTGCCAGGAGGGAAGCGGATGGAAGTTGTTGATGCGTCTCGATCAGATGTGGAACGGCTCAGGCTGGTCCGCCGCTCGACTTGAGGTGCAAACCAACATAGGCTGCTGGATCGTCACAAGCGTGGGTGGATTATCGCCTGCCGGTTTGCCGCTGCGATGGTCGAGGAACTAAGCGTGCGCCATTGTGGTGGGCTTTGTGCACCTGCGCGCTCGTGGTCTTGGTTGGCAGGCTTTCCATTCGACCTGTCTTGAAACATAGACCAAGGAGTCTAACATGTGTGCGAGTTGGCGGGTTTGAAAACCTGCGAAGCTCAAGGAAGCTGACGGGCGAGATCCCCTCTCTTGGGTGGGTGCATCGTCGACCAACCTTGAGCTTATGTGAAGGGTTCAAGTGCAAGCACACCTATTGGGACTCAAAATATGGTGAACTATGCCTGAGCAGGGTGAAGTTAGAGGAAACTTTGGTGGAGGCTCTTAGCGATACTGACGTGCAAATCGTTCATCTGACTTGGGTATAGGGGTTAAAGACAAATCGAACCATCTAGTAGTTGGTTTCCTCCGAAGTTTCCCTTGCGCAAGTTTTATCAGGTAAAGCAAATTATTAGAGGCATCGGGGGTGTAACGCCCTCGACCTATTCTCAAACTTTAAATAGGTAAGAGGGTGCGGCTGCTCCATTGAGCCGCACCATGGAATCGAGAGCTCCAAGTGGGCCATTTTTGGTAAGCAGAATTGGCGATGCGGGATGAACCGAAAGTCGAGTTACAGTGCCAAATTGCACGCTAACTTAGATCCCACAAATGGTGTTGTTTGATTAAGATAGCAGGACGGTGGTCATGGAAGTCAAAATCCGCTAAGGAGTGTGTAAAAACTCACCTGTCGAATCAACTAGCCCCAAAAATGGATGGCGCTGAAGCGCGCAACCTATACTCAACTATCAGAGCAATTGCCCGTATCCGATGAGTAGGAGGACGTGGGGGTCGTTGAGAAATCTCGGGCATGAGCTTGGGTGGATCGGCCCCCGATGCAGATCTTGGTGGTAGTAGCAAATATTCAAATGAGAAATTTGAAGACTAAAGCAGGGAAAGGTTCCATGTGAATAGAACTTAGACATGGGTTAGTCAATCCTAAGAGATGGGGAAGCCTTGTATCAAGTGTGCACTCTGTACAAGCATCAAAAGGGAATCAGGTTAATATTCCTGAACCGGGACATGGTGGCGGGCAGCAACATTAGGAAATCTGAAGACATCGTCGGGGACCCCGGGAAGAGTTATCTTTTCTTCTTAACAGCTTGCCCACCCTGGAATTGGTTCACCCAGAGATAGGGTCCAACAGCTGGAAGAGCACCGCACGTCTTACGGTGTTCGGTGCGCCCTCAGCGGCCCTTGAAAATCTGGAGGACTGAGTACTGTTCATGCCCGGTTGTACTCATAACTGCATCAAGTCTCCAAGGTGAACAACCTCTGGTCAATAGAACAATGTAGGTAAGGCAAGTCGGAAAAACAGATCCGTAACTTCGGGAAAAGGATTGGCTTTGAGGGCTGGGCCTAGGGGTTTGCACCCTCAACTCATGGGCTATCGGTAGTCTGTGTGAGCTTCTCTCATGGTGAGGGCAGGTAGTCGCGTGCCAATTGGGCTACGGGCATAGAATGCCCCCTGCTGGGGGCTTTTCCCTAGGCGTCAAACAGTCAACTTAGAACTGGTATGGACAAGGGGAATCTGACTATTTAATTAAAACAAAGCATTGCGATGGTCCTTGTTGATGCTGACGCAATGTGATTTTTGCCCAGTGCTCTGAATGTCAAAGTGAAGAAATTCAACCAAGCACGAGCAAATGGTGGGAGTAACTATGACTCTCTTAGGGTAGCCAAATGGTCATCATCTAATTAGTGATGCGCATGAATGGATTAACAAGATTCCCACTATCCCTATCTACTATCTAGCGAAACCACAACCAAGGAAACGAGCTTGGCAGAATCAACGGGTAAAGAAGACCCTGTTGAGATTGACTCTAGTCCGACTTTGTGAAATGACTTGAGAGGTGTAGAATAAGTGGGATCCGTTTTCAGCGCAAGTGAAATACCACTACTTTTAACGTTATTTTACTTATTCCATGGGGCGGAGACGGGGAACTGCCCCTGTTTTTGGCCTTAAGGCACATTTCAGCGGGTTGATCTGGGTGGAAGACATTGTTAGGTGCGGAGTTTGGCTGGGGCAGCACATCTGTTAAAAGATAACGCAAGTGTCATAAGATGAGCTCAACGAGAACAAAAATCTCATGTGCAACAAAAGGGTAAAAGCTCATTTGATTTTGATTTTCAGTACGAATACAAACCGTGAAAGCGTGGCCTATCGATCCTTTAGATTTTCGGAATTTGAAGCTAGAGGTGTCAAAAAAGTTACCACAGGGATAACTGGCTTGTGGTAGCCAAGCGTTCATAGCGACGTTGCTTTTTTATCCTTCGATGTCGGCTCTTCCTATCATTGTGAAGCGAATTTCACCAAGTGTTGGATTGTTCACCCACCAATAGGGAACGTGAGCTGGGTTTAGACTGTCATGAGACAGGGTAGTTTTACCCTACTGATGAGCCGCACCACAGTAGTAATTCAACTTAGTACGAGAGGAACCATTGATTCACACAATTGTTCATCGTGCTTGGTTGAAAAGCCAGTGGCGCGAAGCTACCGTGTGTCGGATTATGACTGAACGCCTCTAAGTCAGAATCCACGCTAGAAGCGGTGCATGTCACTCTTCGACTGTATCTCGACCCGCAGTAGGGGCGTCGCTTTGTCGCCCCCAGGGGCCCGTGTCATTTGCAAACCGCGACCGTGAAGCATCTCGGTCGGGGCAGCTTTGAAGTTCAATTCCAAACGGTCGTTGAGAAGAATCCTTTGCAGACGACTTAAATACGCGACGGGGTATTGTAAGTGGCAGAGTGGCCTTGCTGCCACGATCCACTGAGATTCAGCCCTTGGTCGCCTCGATTCAGAGCTTCGCTCTTGTCACAAACAAATCCGCGCAACCCTCCCGCTCTCGCGCCTTTCCCTCTTCCTCCAGACGACAATCTTT
>APFE030866105.1:4070-18317 GCA_000404065.3 Pinus taeda
AATAAATTTAACATTTTTTTATAATGTTATGCAGTTATGATGTCCATCGGCTCAACCTATCATGTCAAAGTTTATATGTGTCATGTTTCTAGCTCACCGTTTCAATCTTTAAAATTTTATATGCTCGGTTTTACGTGCCCCACCTGTCATGTCCGAGGAAAAAATAGAGTATTCCCTCGTATATCGATCCAACTAATGTCAAGGTCTAGGACCAAAAGTTTAGACCCGTTTGCAATTAATTAAAATGAATATTACAGGTTAATTCGTTTGCGTAAGTTGAAAAAGTAAGTTTTAATCATGGTACGACACCTTGTTTCCATTTAATTTACGGTTGCAAAAGTGAATATATAAAATAATATAGAGGGTAAATATTAAGTACTAATTAATTAATGGTGTTAATTTGAGTTAATAATATGTAGTTTTATAAAATTTTATTATTATAAATATTTTTATTATTATTGACAATTATATTTAAATGGGCATAAAATTTGTCATTTTTCTTAGTTAATTAGAAAAAAAACTACAAATACAAAATTGATTTTTTAATTTTTAAAAAATATAATTTAATATTATAATTTTCAAAAATTTGATAAATTTTAGAGATGGTAAGAAAAAATTGAGAGGTTAATTTTTTAAACCATAAATTGATTACAATATAATCTATTTTTTAGTAGCTATAAAAATAATCTCACATTTTTACATCATATCAATCATGTTTTTTTCTTCTTATTTTGTAAAATTCCATGGAGTATGAGTTATTTTCATGCAACTACATATTTACTATTATATTGGCAACTTGGAGGTCTTGTTGTCACTCACTGCAAAATTTGTTTTCAGCTGACCAAAGTACAAAAGAGTAGAAACATTTGCAGCCATCTCCCAAGCCACAGAAGCCCTCAAAGTTAAATCGGACCCCCTCCAATGGATAGTGCTCGGAATTCGATTTCCAACGGTATATGGAACTCCTCAAATGGACTCTGAAACCAAAAGTTAGAGCAAATTGAAGTTGCCATTTTGAAACTAGAAAACAAAGAGAAAATGCCTAAGGGTAAAATCTCGGGTACTAGCATAACGGTGATCCCGCAAATCGGAAGTCCCAGCATATCGGTGAGTGTGCATATTAGGGGTCTCGCAAATCGGAGATCGGAGGTCCAGACATATCGCATATCGACGATAAGAGGTTCCAAGGTACATTACAACAATGAAAGCATTTCATTGATTATCGATTAGCGATCCCGCATATTGGAAGTCCCGACACATCAACAATTGTAATATCGGGGGTCATGGCATATTGACGCATCAAACATCAGAACTCCAATATATCAGAGGATCAACATCATGGCATATCAACGATCCTGCACATCGGAGGTCACGAAATATCGGAGGTTCAGGCCATATCGATGATCGATGATCGAAGTTTTCAAAAGTGTCAACCTTAACAAACTTCCGATCAGTAATCGCCAAACGTCGATAATGTTAAATTTTTGTGATTTGGGCCTCTAGTTTTAAAGCGTCAGGAAATTCCAAAGAAGCATTTACAAAGGAATTCAATTGCAAATCCAGAAGAGTGCGGACCTTTTCTCTCTCCTCTAGAGGGCCACGTGGCTAAATATCATTGGTTCCAATAAATGATACGTGGCGGTACAGGATGGGCTTTGACTAATGACACATAACAACATATGATTGGTTCCGATAAGGGACATGGGGGAGCTGACATCAACATGATGTGGTGGTATGGTAGACACGTGGTAGGAATATTCGATGTTTTGAGGGGTCATAAGGGACCAACACAGGGCGACACATGTCACCACTCACAAGGTCACACGTGGTAGAGGATGACATCACATCAACGATCAACAATCAGAGGATGAGCATTATCGTTCTTAGTGAAACCTTTGATTGTGATCCACCAAATAAAGGGCTCCGACACAGGGGCTGGCCCGTGGTCGCATAAAGAGCCAAATATCCAAGGGCTTAGCCCAGAGGGTGATTGACAATCAGTGATCGACGAAGTTAAAATGTAGCACCTCTCCAAGTTAGATCCTTGATTGCAATCTGCCAATAAAGGGGGTTCCGATTTCGTGCCAATGTATGGTCTAGAACAACTTAAACAACGAGGGGCACTTAACCATTTACAAAGAAAAATAGCCCCTAGACAGAACAAAATGCACTAGCGCCTGAAGGCTAAGTACCTGGTCACCGCCCACAGTCATATGAGGAAGAAAGGAGAAAGGGGCTAAATAAAAGGGGCCTAGGACCATTGTTAATAACTGTTTGTAATGACTTTTAGAGTAAAATCCTCGATGAAGCAAAATCTCCGATATAACAATATAGTTATATTACTGGGAATAGAGCACATTGATAAGTGAAAGGCAGGGATTTATGTGATTGTTGAGTCGACAGCTGTGATTCCATGATACCACCAAGGCCACCACATTTGATCGCTCCTGGCTACATAGACGGGTGAAGTCAAGCAGTTAAGGGGAAAGTGACAAGAACCGATCGAGTAACAAGAGAGGCACATTGAGGAAGAGACGTGGTGTGAATAGAGGCCATAACAAAGACAACATGGAGATATTTTTCTCACTATCATTCAAATTTCCTTATTTTTGTTTATTTTGTATTTCCTTGTATTTCAAGAAAGGAATCAAATCTTGATTATAATCATTTGGGCAGTAGAGCTATCACATGCCAAGACAGCTAGTCATTCAGATAACTGGCCTTAGGCTGAGATATTTTATAACTGTTGATTCAAATATGCCCTTCTCCTTATAAATAGGGGGAAGAAACACTTAATAGAGGTTCTAGAATTCTACACCCAAGTAGTCCAAATTCTGTGATTCCATTTTGGTTCCACTTGTCTGTTCATGAGGGACTTGAGCGACATTGTTAAATATAATGGACTGGTGAATGGGGCTCATTTGGAGGATTAATGAAACTATTTGGTGATTCTTATCATAGTAGTAAGAAATGTGTTCTCCTCTTTGAATTTCAGTTCATGTATGTTTCTCTTCTACAAAAATTATGTAATGAAGTTGTTAGTCTCATTCTCTCATGTTATATGTATGCTGCTAAGTTGTAACAATATCGGCGTTAATTAAATATTTACTCATGTACCTTTAAGAGCACAAATTTACTTATGCTGGTTAGTGATAAGTATATCCATGAGGTATAGAGCATGAAACCTTAATTTGCGCTCCACAATTCCTGCCATTCCATCTCTTCAGTCTTCCATCCTTCGGCCGAGATACTGTTGCTTAGGATTATCTATTATTCCCATCCCTATGCATTGGATTCCTTCCTCTCTCTCCTCTTCTTCATTTTACTACAACTCCAATATTAAGCTGCCTATTATTGTGTGTCGACCACCATAACCAAACATTTCCCTTTGAGATTGGTCTGATTTACCCCCTGAGCATTTAGATCCATGTATTTTCTTGAATTCACCTCGATAAAAGACTATTGAATCAAGTCACCCTTTATTATCTTTTTTCAATTATGTGACAATTGGAGTGCAACAATAAGCCCCACTAATAATCTTCCAAAGCACTCCTTTATTTAATATGTCATAAGCACTAGTCTACAAACAACCCAAACACTATCTCTAGAAAACTTTATATATTTCCTAAATCACTTATACAACCAACTTTCTATTTCTCCTAAATCACTTGTACAACAAGTGATAAAAAAACCGATAACAAATCCTTTTATCCTTTTAATTGTTCTTAAAGATTGTGAAAAAAGATTGGTTTCACAAGCCTTTTACCACATTTCTCCCCATAATCATAGTACTTAATGAGAGAACTATTGGGAAGTACTCACGATTTTCTACCCCATACTCATAGTACTTAATGAGAGAACTATTGGGAAGTACTCACGATTTTCTAATTTTTACAAAACAGATAGCCTTTTCACTCTCGTGGAAATTCTTTTTGCAATATATTACTCCCCATCAAGATTTATACGTTTTGTTGCCTCCTTTCCTTCTTTTAGTGTTTTTTTTAAATAATTTAATAGAGATGGTTTTGTGGTAAGAACAACTTATGCTTATCATACATATTTTTATTTAGATTTTTTGATTGCTTATAAGATTATTTCAGTTTACATGTTGGAAATTCGTGTTTCCCTTTAGTTTATGGATTCAAATATATATATATATAATATATATTATATATTTATATATATATTAATATATATATGTTATATATAAAAAATAAATAAGTAGTAAAAATGATTAGAATAATTACATTTAATTTATATGATAATTTAATTATAAAAATAACAAATATTAAATTAAGATAAATTTTCCATATTAATATAACAGGAAAGGGAAATTTATATTATTATAAATATTCATACACCATATGGAATTACACCATTCCAATATTCATAATATTTTTAATGTGATGGTTGGTATGTATACATTTGTATTTTTTTTTTTTTTATTTATTTAAACAAAGATGATTGATAAAGTTTAATTGAGTTAAAATAATTTTATATAATTTTTTATTTAATTGAGTTAATTTTTTTTTTTTTTTTTTTAGAAGACATTGTATCTATAAATATTAATATTAAATATTATTAGAGTTAATATTGAATGGATAGATTTTTTATTTCCATTTAAAAAAAAAAAAACTGTTATTAATATGAAAATCTATTAAATAAAATTGTTTTTCTAAAATCTTCAGAAAGATTGACACCATTTATTATTAGAAAAAAATCTTGTATTTTTTGTTTTGTTTCTTAATTGTAACTATTTTTCTTCATTTTCTTTCTAATATTTACTACTTATAATGATAATCATAACACCACTATGACATCTCTCTCATTTATGATAATCCATAAATCTTGTAAACTTCTTGCATTCTAATATACTCTCAAATTTTAGTCTTAGCATGATGTGATATCAATGTGATACACTAGACATTATTATAGATTTGTATTTTTATTTTTTTTAATAATAAAATATATGGTCATATAAACATGTATCATATGCATTCCACTTCATTTTAATACCCTTTGTTACCCAATCTACTTATATATGAGAATGAAAAATCTTTTTATCCTTTGAAAGTATCTTGTTAATCAAGAGTTTACATGATGCAATAAATCAACAAATAATTTTTATGAAATAAGTAAAAAAAATGTTTCAAAACATGCAGGACACTCATACCAAAGATTTATAGGAATATCAAACCATACTTCAATGCATCAATAAAGTATGTGTTCAACATATTAGGGCATGGCTATGTTGATTATAGATTCCAAAATATTCCTGAAATATGCAATTAACATAAGTTTAACCGTCATTCCATGAATAACCTTTAAGTTCAATAATAGCGTCTATCGTCAATAACGACAATCGTCATCTATTGTCGTCTATAATAACATAATGCTTTTGGGAAAAGAGGTATTCTAGAAAATTGTATTAGGGGTAAATTAATAACTTCATAACCATGTAGAGAAGTTTGTATAAATTTATTCACTCCAACCTCATTTATTTTAGAAAATGGAATTATTTCATTCATATATGTTTTTTCGTTTTACACATTTAGAGTCACTATCATAATGTAGGAATGTTGTGAACTAGAATAGATTTCAATCCGATCATCATTTGAAATAATGAATACTAATGTTTTATATAAAGTACATATTATGAACATTCCAATACTATAATTGATCAGAATCTGATCATTACATTTTATGTTATCTATCTCGATACATTTAGAGGGAGAAAAGTGGAGGAATTAGCTCATGAGATCGTTTTTACTGGTGGGACCTAGTTTCACGAAAAGGGGTTTGAAATCTTTTTAGGGGTAAAACTTTGTCACCTGAGCGCCACACCTTTTCATGCTATTATACACACATAAATATTTCCAACGACGCAAGAATCACGTTAATCAGAGTTCGTATGAAAAAGTAATGCCACTCAGAAGTTGACCTTCCTATTTTCACACCTATAGTTTGGGAGGATGTTGCATCAACCCCCATTATTCATGGAAAAGGGGCTAGCCATGTATTTGTGATGTAAAATACTCTAGAAGATTCTATTTTGTAACTCTAGTTAAGAGTTGATGTAGTCAAACTTAACCACCAGTAAGTTATCGGGCTGTGTTATAATCGGACCATAGGAGGAAGAGGCATTCCATTCTTTTGAGAGAATTTTCTTCCATAATTGAGAAAAGATAGCTAGGAGAGATAGGAGGTAGAGCACACAAAAAGGATATGTGCACTGTAGTAGCCAATGGGCCACAAACATTACTTCTTTGTATCTGTAACCATATTTCCAGACATAGAAAGAGAGCAAAGCGGCCTTACCTTCCGGTTGGGTTTTCCCCTGAAAGGGTTTCCTAGACATCATATCTTGTGTATTATGTGTGTGTGGGCTTATTTTGTCGTTCTCTACTTTTCTGTTTGATTTACTTTTACATGCATGCACTAATTACAATTATTTTATAGATCTAGAAATTAAATAAAACTGTAATAGTGTAAAATCTTAGATTTTTAATATAATATTATCATATTTGTTGTGACGAACTATTTAGTGGAATATCCACGACTGTTTACGGATCAATAGTATACTTTTACTTTATATAACTTTAATCTTTGAAAACTAATCACAGATGGACGCTTGTTTAGTTTTTTTCATACACCTTTTTCTAATACAACATATCATTTCATAATCCTCTACCCAAAAATAGGTCTTGGTGCCCACTCATCTAAATATTCAAATGATAGCGTGCTAGTTGCTTGGTTGTGCCATTTATGATAAAAAGGATAAGCACACACCTTTTAACTTGCATGTTAATAAGCTATAAGTGTATGACATGTTATAGTTTAATAGGTGAATGGTATGTTATAGTTTAATAGATTTGTATGAGCTAAGGTATGAAGGATGAGGAGTGGCTTCATTGTAGATCCATTAGAGGGTATTCAATTTTTTTTAAAGAAGGGTTTTATTTTCTTATCTAGATGAAAAGTAAGAAAAGTAAGGTTGAGGTTATAAGGAAAATGGTGTCTAATGAGAAGATATGGAAAAATTTGTAAATGTAGGAGTTGAGGTATGAAGGACTAGGAGTGGCTCCATTGTAGATCCATTAGAGGGTATTCAAATCTTTTCTAAAAAAGGGGTGTATTTTCCTATCAAGATGAAAAGTAAGGTTGATGTTATCAGGTCAATAGTGTCTAAGGAAAATAATGAAAAAGATATGGAAAAATTTGTAAATATAAGATTGAATATGTAAGAAAGGAAAAAAATTGTTTACTTGTTATTATTTTTTTAAATACAATTTTTTATATGGTTCATTTAGATTAGATTTCTCTGGGATTTTTTTATTTATTTTTTTATTTATGATTTATGGTAGTAAATGACTAGAATTTTTAAAATTAATTTTTGATAATTTAGAATGACATTAAATAAATAGCTATATATTACTTTAGGATTATGGAAAAAATCTATGATAAAAAAATATAAACTTCAAATTAATTCAATTATTCATATTAAAAAAAAATTAATTAAAAGTTATTTTAAATAAACTTTTCAATAAATTTTTATATGAATAATTGTATATTATTATTACATTTTAATAAAAATTTATATGAATTAATTGTATATTATTATTACATTTTTAAAATTCATATGAATTAATGGTATATTATTATCCCATTTTAAAAAATCCATAATATATGAATAACATTGATACACGTTCTCAATAAATAAACTATATCACAAGTGGGTTAACTTTTACTATAAAACTTACATGTATGAAAAGATAATTTCTTTGGACTCTACTATGCTATGAACCTTACATGTATGAAAAAATAATTTCTTTGAACTTTGCTATGCCATAAAATTTATGAAATATTAACCTATGATATGATAGTTGGTCTCTAAGACCCCTTTGAATTTTTCTAACCTCTCGATTCTGATAATAAAATATACACTAAATCTAATCATCAATTCATCTATTTTGTATTCAATATGATTTATGGGAATGTTCATTATAAATATTTTATAAAGACAACATTTTAAATTAAAATAACCAAGCTATTTTAAATTTTTGTTGTTGTCATCTACAATACAAAGATTGACCATCATCGTTGTTAAATTACCCTTCGTGTAATGACATAGCAATATTTAAAAAAAGTATTTGTTAATTTTAATCATTTTAATACTAGTTAATTTTTTAAAATATTATAATTTTTTATAAATATATTTTATTATAAATTAATAAAAAATCTTATTTTACTATTGAAGCTTTAGTTAGTGTTTCTGGAAATATAAAAAATTACTCTACCTATTCCCTTCTTTTTCGAATACTAAATAATGTTTAAAAATAAAAATATTTAATATTAATCAGCTTACTAAAATGATAATAAAAGTAAAATAATCCAAAAAAAACATATGTACAATTTTATATGAAAGCAATGTAGTGATTTGACATAATAAAATCTCATAAAAAAATAACTTGTCAATGCTGCTTAACAGCCTTACAAAACAATCGTGTAAAAACATATCTTCTTAGAAAAATATTTTATGAAAAAATCAATAATAATTTTATGAGTTATAGATTTACTGTACAAACATATCTTCACTTTGGGTAATATGTTAAATTGTTCCATCAACTTTTACTGTCTCACAGATTTAGAGACTTTAGTACGATGGAAAAATAAAATTTCATATTTATTTGAGTAAAATCAATGTAATATTAATATAATATTAATGTAGGTTTATTATTATTTTTCATTAAAATTGTAAAAGTTCATTTAGATTTACTTTGATAATATTTATTTATAAATATTAATAATATAATTCTATTTATATTATTTATTTAAATAGAAATTTAATTAGAAGTAACATATTATTCATGTTGAATCAATTCAATAACATTATAATAGAAATATAAATCTAAAGTACAATGTATTTTTTACTATATTGAATCATTAAGTCATATATCTAGAAATGAAGTATATCAAAACATTAAATAGGGTTTATCACTAACTCTTAAACTATCATGGATATTCTACTAAATAGTTCATTATAAGATCTGATAAAATAAAATGAAATGTGTATTATGAAACTAAAATTCCTTTAGATTTCATAATGATTAATTATTGGTTTTAAACTTATGTAGGCAATACACAAAATATGCATGTAATATGTAAAATGTAGAAAATAGAGATCAATAAATACAATAAGAGACTAATAACGCACATAAATATTTGCACTTTGAAATTTTTGGGGGAGAAAACCCAACTGTAAAGTGAGACTACTTTTCTAATTTTTTTCTCTGGAATGGAAATAATGTGAGTACAAAGGAGAATTCACTCTCTTTGGAGTAACCTGAGACCCATGAGATCCATGAGTAATTGGAGCTTATGGGGCATCACTTCATGCCATGGTGTCCAAATATGGTAGGTCAACTTCTAGGAGGGATACATTTTGTATGCAAATTGCAATTGATGTGATTCTTGCATTGTTGGAAAGGTATCTGAGTCTAGAACAATGTCGTGTGGCATTAGGATTATGTTGAAAATTTTCACCCCAAAAAATATCACTCATAACCTCAAAATTGCCCCAAAAGGTTTCAAAACCAATTTGCCAAATTGGATCCCACCAATAAACCTGCTCCTACAAGATAATTCCTCCAAATTTTCAACTCTAAAAGCATTGAGATAGAAGAAAAATTATATAATGATATAATCTTGATCAATCACATCAAATATAATGGATGAATCCCATTGGTCATCCTATACCATGGGCATGAAACTATTTATGATCTGACCTTTAAATAAGCTTCAGCACATCAAATACCATAGACAAATATCATGGGCCACCAAATACCATACGTTTAAAAACTATCTATGAAATAAGTGTGTCCCCTTTGCTTCAAAATAGGTGAATGATATTCTAATTTTCTCATTCCCACTTAAAAGGAAGTTAATATGATTCCTTATTTCTCTTGTCTACTCGAAAATAAGCGAATATGGTTCCTTATATGTTATATGATGTGGCTATTAAAACCAACAAAAAATAATATGGTTTTGAAATAAAGTGAAATATAAGATATTTAAATAATACAAATATTTCATTGACTTCAAAATATCATCCTGAAAAAATCACATTTTGGCTATATTTTGCCCTTATAAATCTTTTGCTTATGCATCATATAAGTTGCACCAAAACACCAAATAGGAAATTTCTATGGGATATTTGGCATCAAATTGGGTTATGGCCTCCATTAATTGTTTAGTGGGAACAATGATGCACCCAAACCTCTAGAACATGGTTAGAAAGAAAACCAAGGGCCTTATTTAGGAAAATGAAGCTTCAAAGCCTCAAGCATTATGAAAAAGTTCTCTTAAGCTTTACGCGCACTCCTTCTACAGGTTATTTTACCTTCAAGAGGTATCCTAGGAACCATTTAGTGGATTTATGCTAAGGGGATGAGTTGAAGGGCCTTACTATAGCTAGAAAGGAAAAGTAGGTATTATGCCCTTAAAGCAAGGTTTCAATACTAAAGTTTTTATTTTGAAACATGTCAAGGAAAGGGAGTTTTAGATGGTTGTTTTTCTAGGTAAAAATAAGGAATGTGGTCATTAATAATAATGTGTATGCAATTTCATAACAAAAACACATAGATGGTTTTATAACTAAAATGTGCATGTATTTTTATAATGCACAAAAATTGGAATGAATTAACGAAAAAGTAGGCATGATTGCCTCTTTACATTAATGTTGGATGAGTTGGTTACTTTGGTTTTACCTTTGGAATGATGAACTTGGTGATTGGGGTTGCATCAACAAATACCATTTCTTTTCCATTTTTCTAGTGCCTTATCATTATTTCCAATATTGATAAGTTTTCTAAATGTGATCTAAATATTCATCATTAATGAAATAACACACAATAATAAAAATATATAGATACATAGCTAAATATATCATTTTCTAATTTTCTTCCTTTTATTATTATATGTGCCATAAACCTAATACACTAAATTTTCCATTTTTCTAGTTCCTTATTATTATCTCCTATACTGATAAGGTTTTTAAATGTGGTTTACATATTCATCACTTTCAAAACAACACACAATTATATATATATAATATATATAGATAGATAGATTTATATATCACTTTCTAATTTATTTGTTTTTATTATTATATATGTCATACTTCTGAAATGCATAGGTCTTTTATTTTATTGCATAGGTGCATATGAAGTATTACATCCTAGAGAGCAAAAAAATATTAAAATCATCTTATCCAATCTAGTGTTAATGGTAGACCTAGTAATTCTATATATATAACATTAAAAAATATGCAAATATAGTGGTGCACAACAATTGTTATTATATACAATTGTTTAAATTTCATCATTTAGATACTATATTACCATCTAACATGAACACACACATTATATTTTAGAGGAAAAGTAACACACACACACACACACACACACACACACACATATATATATATTTTGAGTTTGGCATTGGTGAGACTACATCATGGTCATGTCTAAGAATAACACCCAAGTAAAGTGACCAATGCCTACATCATGGTCATGTCCAAGAATAACACCCAAGTAGGGAGGGGAATTGAACTGATGACTAAATGTCTAGATGTGCCTTAATAGTGCACCCGATCACCATTTATCTAAGACCCCATCGACTAGGAAAAGTAACATATCATTCTCAAAAGAACTTGATTTATTTTTAGTTGTACAATTTTCTGTAAATAAAAGATCAATATTCTAAAAGTTAGTTTAATTTCTTAAGTTCATATTCTTACACCATTTTCTAATAATAGTTTAATTACCTCTAACAAATCCTCCAAGATAACTTATTATTGAAATTGTAGATTTCCATTGTGACTAACATATCATGGGAGGGAAGAATTAACTTACATCATCCCATATCCTCTTAATTAAGAGGAAAATCATGTGTGAAGATGAAAATATATGTGTGAAGATGAATAACCATAAGATATATAGCTTGAAAATGATCAACACACCATGAGTATTCCAAACTTCATCATTTGTTATAAGAGTATGAGTACTTGATTAATGTTATTGTTGAGCTTAGCACAATCATGGAAAGACAACTGGAATCAATCTATAAACTCAAGAATCATATCTCAAATCCATCCATTTGACAACACCATATTAACCGCACCATGAACAATGCAAAATAACACACTCCAATAAATATCCTAGTGATTGACCAATTAGGTTAGACTAATGGACATCCTTGAATAAAGATAACCACATTTCCCCATATACAAATCACAATACAAGATAATTATCAAACATATGGAGCAATTGTATCGGGAGAGAGTCATGGGGATTCATGGAACATGCACTCACTTAGGTTATGGAAACTACCATGGAGGTCTTCCCTTCAATTGCATCCATGCATTCAATACATTGTTTCATGAAAAATGAAAAACACTCATTTCTTTTCTCATGCCCATGCCTATACAACCATCTTTGCCAAGCCCACGAGTCACGATGTGCGATGTGCGATGAGTTGGGTGAGTGTTCCCAGTTATGTGCGACGAGCCGGGTGAGTGATGAGTCCACGGTGCGACGAGTCGGCGAGCGGGCGCGTTGGTTGCGATGTTTCGTTGCGACAATGGGATGATTTGGAGAAGTACAACAATATGGGGCGGTCGGTTAAAGGCGCTCGGGGCATGAGTGCAACGAGCAAATGAAGGTGTCAAAAACCGAGAATTGGAAATTCAGCTAAGTATGGAGAAATTCAGTTAAGTGTGGACCCGATGGGGCGATGGTGTGGGCGGGACGACATATCATCATGGGCGAGTTGGTCAAATGGGTAGGTTGGCCTGGGCTGGCTGACCCACGCGTTAGCCATGATAGTTGGTATACATAGGCGACCATGTGGATGGGAGAAGTCACAATCGAAGTCTTCAAGTCTAAACAAGTCAGCTAAGGGAGAGAGAGAGCTATAGAGTTGGACGCATAAGGCGAGGGAAAACTACAAGAAAGTTCTTAGACTAAAGCATGGAGCCGGGTTGAAGTTTTGCAGTGTGTTGGGCGAGTCGGGCCATAGGTCGGGCGAGCAGATGAACAGCAGGTAAGCGGGCAGGCGGATGAACCGCAGGTGGGTGAGCAGGTGGGTGAGCAGGCGGGTGGGTGAGCCACAGAAGGGTGAACAAGCAGGTCGTCGACATAAATTGGTGAACGAGCTGGATAGTCGGGCAGGGCGACCCCCGGTTAGGTGGTGCACCTACGACGACTTGAGTGCAGGTTGTGGTGAACGACCCAGGTGGGCAAGTGCGCCCATGGTTGGAGTGAACGATGAAGGGTCCGGGTAAGCACATTCTGGCAACACAGTAGAAAAGTCATGCAAGTAGGCACCAAGTGTGCGTTGGGTGGGCGACACATCAGGCAAGGCTGCACAAAGGTGTTGAACAGAGGTGGGTGCACGGGCAGGCCACGAGTTAGATAGAACGACTGAATGGTAGAGGGCGACCCAGTGGGCACCTCTACCCAGTGTGTTGGGCGACCCAACCTGCTGAAGGGCGAGCGCCCCGAATGATAGTTCGGGTGGGCTACATGGAAAACATACCAAATTATTGTAGAATTGAGACTTCTGTGATCTGTCATAGTTATAAGAATAGCTTTGGCGTGAATCACATATAAATGACCTTTGTCGACGCGTTTCGAACCAACTAGTGTGGTTCATCGTCAGGACAAGTTGAGGATACAGATCTGGCCTAGCATGTTAAATAAACACTTATTGTTTTTATTTATTTTATTATTGGTTTTTGAAATTATTATTATTATTTTTGGGAATAAGAATATGTAATTTATTTATTCTTCTTATAAAGAAATCACTTAATCAAATAATATATTTATAATAACCATTAATACTATTTTAGTAATATCTTAATATTATTTAATTAGGTAAAGTACTGTTTATTATAACCAATTTTTACTAATTTCTAGAAATACATTATATTATAAAAGTAATAATAAATCATCCAAACTAATAATTAACCATGAATATTATTTTATTATAAACCATTTTAGTAATATCTTAATATTATTTAAGTAGGTAAATTACTGTTTATTATAACTAATTTCTACTAATTTCTAGAAATACATTATATTATAAAATTAATAATAAATCATTCAAGCTCATAATTAACCATTTTAACTAATTTTTACTAATTTCTAGAAATACATTATATTATAAAAGTAATAATAAATCATTCAA
>APFE030866105.1:18337-119917 GCA_000404065.3 Pinus taeda
CACCCCGCTGATAATGTTTGGATGGCAAGGGAGGCTCAAGGAGCAATATAGGCCATCAGATCCTAGGGAAATGTGCAGGATGAGGAAGAACATGAATGAGGCTTAATATCGTGAGGCGGAAAGTGATGGTGGGTTCAAGAGTTATGACGAATATGACATGCGTGGGGTATTGGGGAATGAATGGATAAAGAGTAGATATTACACCATAACATTGATATTTTGTAAATAATAATTAATTCAAACCATTCATTATATGCACATGCATGCAATGTTCTGACTTAGGGATAAAAATCCTTTTATGCTCAATGGTATTTAATTTGTCTACCTAACCTTAACTTTCCTAACATTTTTTCACAATCTTAATCACTTGAGTACATTTAGACTAGAAACTCAACATTTTCCTTTTAATGATTAATCTACTTCTATCCCTTATTACTTCCATTGGCTTAGATTAAATTGTTGAGCCAATTTTATTTGCTACATATTGGCAAAAATTTAAATCAAATCCAATCATGATTAAACTGTACAATTGGATTGTATGAACTAGTGTGGCATTTAAACAACTTGCACACAACTTTTTATTTGCAAAAATAAACTTGACGAAGAGTGGTTGCATTTGGATTTGCAACACTTTCATAATTTATTATTTTTTCTTTTATTTCTAATCTAACATTTTATTTTTTGCCTTCCGTTTTTAGGGAATCTATTATAACATTTTATTTGATATGGACTTATTCATCAAAATGTGCCTAATGTATTTTGATTCAATATTCTTTTTGTCCATATCCTAACTTAATATTTTATGAAATATATTTTCTTTTTTTGACTAATTGATTATATTATAAAAGTAATAATAAATCATTCAAGCTAATAATTAACCATTTTAACTAATTTTTACTAATTTCTAGAAATACATTATATTATAAAAGTCATAATAAATCATTCAAACTAATAATTAACCATTAATATTATTTTATTAATAACCTAAGGGTATCTAATCAAATAAATTACGTAAGTTTCTAGTCAACACACCTAATTTTACTAATTTCTAGAAATAGAATATTGTTTTTTAATAGATTTATTAATAAAAGTTGGGCTGGGTCCTAGGGTCAAAAATAGCCATTATAGAGCCGTTGGAGTCTCTGCACAGTCTATTTAACATGCTAGGCCAGATCTGTATCCTCAACTTGTCCTGACGATGAACCACACTAGTTGGTTCGAAACGCGTCGACAAAGGTCATTTATATGTGATTCACGCCGAAGCTATTCTTATACCAAATTATGTTTTTAACTGATTTTGTGAGCAGGAAGTTGGGGTTCCTCTCCAAGTGTTAACTTTGTAAAAATTGAAGTATTGCCATTATTATGGGGCATACTCATCTTCAGGGAGTTGCCCCTCTTGTTATATTTCGTTGTGCATATGTGTAAAGTAATAATGGTATTGAAGAACATGTAAATGTATGTTTTCCACTGTGCTTCTGATATGGCTTCGATGAAGGCCGAGAACATTGAAGTTTAGGAAGGCTACGTGAAGGTGAAAGGGAAGCTTGAAAACCTCAAGGTCCGATACGATTATACTGAATAACAGTTTATACAAACGGAAAAGGAAGTCAAAGAGATCGGTGAAGCAAGAGATAAACATTTGGCAGAAATATTGAAATTGCAGAAAGATCTTGATGATGCTCGGAATGAGATAGCAGTTTTGAAGAAGGTTGTTAGGCATAAATCAAGTGGAGGTGTGGCTCATGTGAAAGTCAAAGAACCAGATTCTTATGACGAGACGAGGAGTGTGAAAACTCTGGGTAACTTTCTATGGATATGAAACAATAATTGGATCGTTTGGGGATGTCTGATGAGGAAACCAAAGTCAAGGTAGCTACTCAGTTCGTGACGAAGGATGTTAAGATGTGGTGGCGAAGGAGGATGGATCAGATTGCCAATGGCAATGCTGCAGAAATCACTTCGTGGGAAGAAATGAAGAAGGATTTTCAAAATAATTTTAGTCCACAAGATGAAACATGGGATGCAAGGATGAAGATAATACACATAAAGCAAACAAGGAGTCTACAAGCTTATCAGCGAGAGTTCTCAAGTGCAGTTTTGGAACTTCCAGACATGGCGGAAAGGGATAAGGTGTTCAATTTTATCATAGGGTTGAAACCTTGGGCATGCAATGAAGTGAAGAGGCAACAAATAAAAACACTTGAAGAAGCATTTGCCACTATGGATCACTTGGTAGAACACTATGATGAGGGAGCCAAAGAGAAGAAGAAAAAGATAGACAAGCTGAAAGAAAAGTCTACAAAGGAGGAATCTTCAAAATCATATGATAAGATGAAAATGAAGAAACCGTTGAAGGCTGGATATGTGGGGAACCACAAATGGTGAAGAATTCTCCTTCAAGACCAAAAGTGGCTGCCATAGCACAATTCAATGCGAAGAAGAAAGAAGAGACTTCTGTGGGGGTCATGCAAATTCTAGGAGCTGTAGTGGCTACAGAAGTGGTCTCATGAAGAGATCCGGAAAGAAACAAGTTAGAATATGTCAAGATGAAAGTTGGGAGTGGTGTTGTACTCACTATGGTGGATAGTGGGGCAACTCACAACTTTATGAGTGAGGATACTATGAGAAGGATCGGACTAAATTTTGTACCGGTGCAGGCACAAATGAAGGCAGTGAATTCTCCTCTAGATTCTGTGATCGGTGTAGTTGAGAAAGTGGATGTGACACTTGATGAATGGATAGGGAAAGTCAATTTCACCATGGTGCGGATAGATGACTATGAGGCTGTACTGGGTATCGAGTTCATGAAACAATTTGAAGCTATCATTGTTCCCCATATGAAGAAACTGTACATTTACGATGGACGAGAGGATGTACCTATCGGTGTTTTGACCATAGGAGCTACAAAGGCCAAGTGTAAACTGACAGTGATGAATATGGAGAATGAGAAGCGAGATGAAGAGGTCTATAAGCGTTTGTTTATTACTGAGGAAAAACTTATGCAGCAGTCACAGATTGTCAGGACATTATTTGATAGTATCTTGGATCTATCTAGGAGGCTAGAGGTAGTGGAGGATGATGATGACGATGAAGATGTTAAACCGAATGTTCAGACAGAGGATTGGGAAGCATACCTGTAGAGATTAGAAGTGGAGAATCCAGATCGATGGATTGAGTTGATTAGTGAGGGAGAGCCTTCACGCTCTACTCCCTCTTTATCTTCTTAGACTATCATGGAGATGAGGCTCATTGTTAGCTGCTCATGGTAGTGAGTCTCCAACATTTTGAGCAAGCATCTAGGGGTGATATGACACAGATTGACAGGTAGCATGTAGTGAAGAGTCATGATGATGTGGGGGCATGAGTTCTTATGGAGGCGATGCACAGTTGGATTAGCTATCCAACTAGTCACCAACATGAGGGGTACCAAGCTACCAGCACATGATTCCTTGTAGAGCTTGGCATATCTATGGCGTGAGACAGGTCGAGAGGTGGAAACATCTGGATTACCTGTGCACACAATTTGTGCGGTTTGATGGTCTTGGTGACAGGTGGTTGCTGGGATGGAGAGTTGTCGAGGATGACAACCATTTAGAGTGGGGGAGTATGTCAAACCCATGAGTCACGATGTGCGATGTTCGATGAGTTGGGTGAGCACTCCCGGTTATGTGCGATGAGCCGGGTGAATGACGAGTCGATGAGTGGGCATGTTGGTTGCGACATTTTGTTGCATCGATGGGATGATTTGGGGAAGTGCGATGAGTTGGTGCAGCCGGTTAAAGGCACCTAGGGCACTAACGCGACGAGCCAACAGAGGTGTCGAAAAATCGAGAATTGGAAATCTGGCTAAGTATGGCGAACTTCACAAGAGAACGCCTTATACCATGCGAGTTGGGCATGTGGACTCGACGGGGCGATGGTGTGGGTGGGCCGACGAGCGAAGTGGGCAAGACGGCGTATCATCGTGGGCAAGTTGGTCGAATGGGTAGGTTGGCTTAGGTAGACCGACCCACGAGTTAGCCACGACGGTTGGTATAGATAGGCAACAGTGTGGATGGGAGAAGTCATAATCGAAGTCTCGAAGTCTAAACAAGCGAGCTAAGGGAGAGAGCGAGCTGCAAAGTTGGACACATAGGGCGATGGCGAAGTGCAGGCGGGTTCTTAGAACGAATCATGGAACCAAGTTGAAGTGCCATAGCATGTTGGATGAGTCGGGCTGCAGGTTGGTCAGGCAGACGAACTGTAGGTAGGCAGGCAGACGAGCTGCAGGCAAGCGGGTGGGCGGACAAGCTGAATAGTCGGGGGCCGTGACGAGTCAGGCAGGGCGACCCTTAGTTGGGTGGTGCATCCGAGGCGAGTTGAGCGCGGGTTGTGGTAAATGAACCGAGTGGGCAGGTGCACTCGCGGTTGGATTGAATGACGAAGGGTCCGGGCAAGCACGTTCGGACAACACGGTAGAACAGTCGTGCGAGCAGGCAGTGGGTCGTGCGAGCAGGCAAAGCTGCACGATGAAGTTTGGTGGGGTGTTGAACGGAAGTGGGCGTGCAGATAGGCTGTGAGTTAAACTGAACGACTGAACGATGGAGGGCAACTCGGTGGGCACCTCTTCCCAGTGTGTTGGGCAACCTGACCCAGTGAAGGGCGGGTGCCCCGAACGACAGTTCATGTGGTTGCACGACAGACAGACTGAATTGTGTTTTTAACTTATTTTGTGAGCAGGAAGTTGGGGTTCTTCTCCAAGTGTTAACTTTGTATAAATTGAAGTATTGTAATTATTATTGGGCAGACTCATCTTCAGGGAGTTGCCCGCCCGTTATATTTCCGCTGTGCATATGTGTAAAGTAATAATGATGATGAAGAACATGTAAATGTATGTTTTCTACTGTACTTATGAATGTTATACTTAGAAAATGAAAAATAAACTAAGTATAGCATGTTAGAGATAGTCCATATTTGAAAATATTGGTGAAAAGAAATCGAGTGATGGTGTTGCACTCTCTTCATGCGGTTGAAAGACCAGCACCAAGATAAAGGCCTGACAATCTTCATCACGATCCAAAAACTTCAGTAAAAAATGTAAAAGTTACTACTACACTTGTTAGAAGGTGTACATCGTGGATATACATATTTTTATCATTAATATGAATTAAGGATGATGAGGATACACATTTGTTTAATCGGAAAACAATACAATTACAACTGTAATATCTTTGGAAGTCTCTTAAAATGTAAGAAGCATCTAGCATTGTTAAAGTCAATGCTGTATATATACCATATACACACGCATGAGAGGCATCCATATTGCATGACGAATCATATGACGTATACAGTGATTGAAGGTGACTCATCACTTGTAATTGGTCAAATAACACGTCATGAAATGAATAAGTGTGAGTTTTGTCTATCCCTTCGGTGGCGGACAAAGCGCGGCCCAGCGGCAGAGTAACAGAAAACTGTGACAGGCACGAAGGGATAATTTTTTCAGTAGTGGTCCGTGGGAGTCGGGACATTGGATCTGTGTGACCCAAAAACTCCAAAACTCATTATCAGAATCCCGTCGCTCCCGCAAAACTCTCAAAACACGCCGAGGCGCTTTCAAATGGTAACGTCCACTGATGTGCTCTCAGAAAAGAAAATGCCAAAAGACGATGCATAGAATCTGAATCTTTCAGAATAAGAAAACCGAAGATTAGGACCACATTAGCCTTGAAAGAAAAGCAATGAATGAAAATAAAACCTAACCTACACATAAAAACAAACAGATTGTCGGCCATTAGGATCGTTCACTGTATCCGGCCCCAGAGTTGACCCGTATCACCTAGTAGTTCCATCTGAGGTTATCGGTTTGGTCAGGATTAACGTTCGAGCTTGAGGATGAGCATCCTCCTTTTATGTGACCGGGCCCAACTGATTCCAGAACATGTTGTTGGTGGTTGTAAGTAGAACGAAGTGACCTATGGTTTCTGATGAAAACTTTTATTCATTACTTGGAACGAACATTCATAACGATATCCGATCTAGGAGAAGCTTTAATTTAAAATATACTCGTCTTGATGTGTAAAATATTTATTTTTAAAGCAAAGTAGTTTTCGAAATTGAACGCACCTTAAAAAGTAGGAAACTATAATGGAGATGCATAATTGTTGTGATCACAATTATCATTGTCTATCCAGGAAAATCAACTTGCATTAGGAATCGGGACAGATAATGTGTATGTTACGTTATTTTTCACCATTTCAAGTTTCTTAATTTGTTTTCCAATAGTTTTTGTGGATTCTCTAAAGAAATGGATGACGTAATAACATTATCATCGCGAAGTTGCAGCCACCTAGACGATGTAGACGTTTAAAGCGCGTAAATCCGTCTCCACTGCCGATTCCGTTTCCGTAGACAGAAAGATCCGAAGATCCGTTATTAAAGTCGGAATAAACCGAACATCTTTTCACTGTACTTAATACAGTTTGTATTCATCCACATTGCATTCATGTTGTGGATGATACGGGTTTGGATTGGTGATTTTGATTTCGCTAATATGGCCAGAGTTGATTAGTCCAATTTTAGAAGGGGTATAATTTTAAATGTGGAAATTGGTATGGGATAAAATTTATACGAGTGGAAATCTCTCGGCGAGATGAACATAATGGCAGTATTTATTTTCGGTTTTAGAATCTATAAATTTAAATTTGGAAATTGGTTTTTTTCAGAAGGAAAATCATATTTGTATATAGAAAGAATAATCAATTACATATATTGGTTTAAAGGGAATTTGAAAATTGGTTTGAGATAAAATTTATACTGAAAATTTATGGTAATATTTATTTTGGGTTTTAGAATTTAGAAATTGGTTTGAGATAAAATTTATATTACTGGAAATTTCTTGGCGAAATGAACATAATGGTAGTATTTATTTTGGGTTTTAGAATTTTTGTAACCTTGTTTTTATAACAGACCTTGAGGGTCTAATTATTTATAAATTAAGACATTCCACAACCCAAGGTTGTACAAGGAGATAGAAGAGAGTGTTACACTTTATTTCTTCAAAGTTCATGGTCAATATGCCCACCTATAATCCTCAATGGAGATAAAATTATGAATCTAATCCATTATAACACGGAGATAAAATTATGAATCCAACCCATTATAACACAAAGAGGAACAAACATTATAAAATCATATTTATAATTCGGGTGGTTGTCATTAGTATACTAATGTTATGAACTATCAAGGGCCTAGGGGGGATTTTCGTGGGGTGTCAAAGTATGAGAGAACCGAAAAAACCAATCCCAATGAAAACCAAAATCTAGAATTAATAGACTATGCCTTTTAGAAACCATTACGGTTATCACTCACAAATGTGATCAACAAAAAGTAAATCGTTGTAAACACCAATGCGTCCACAACATGTCCACATGGATTAAACCTATGATTATTGGGGTTCAGAGGGGCAAAAATAAAATTCAAAACCAAGGAGAGATGTTGTAAACAATAAGACATTCGTAAATAGAAAACTAAGAACATAAATCACAATCGTTTACATTAGATGGGAAGCCTTGCCTTGCTTGCATGATTAGGTTGAGGTAAATTACACATTTATAGAAGGTGGACAACGCTCTAGAATTCTTTACATGTGTTTTTCATGAGGTACACAGTGATTTCCAGAAGTCAACCGCAGTGGAGTTGGTTGGCGAGCGGTGGATTTGGTTCGTATTGACGTGGGGGGTGTTGTCGGCGTTTTTGTTTGGTTTCACATTTAACATTCTCCAACTTGAAACCAAATGAAGAGTATTGGATCAAGTCACACCATGTCCTACCATGCCTATACATAACTCATGTTTATTTCTTGGCAGAATCTTAGTGAGCATATCAATAGGGTTCTTACCTATATGGATCTTTTCCAAGGATAATTGTCCTTCCTCCAACACATATCAGATCCAATGGTACCTTAAGTCAATGTGCAGTGGTTTTTGAGTGAAAAGTTGGGTTTTTTGCCAAGTGAGCGACACTCATATTATCACAATATAACACATATTTGTCCTTCTTTATTCCTATCTCTCCTACAAATCATTGCATCCACAACATCTCTTTACAAGCTTATGTTGCAGCTATGTACTCTGCCTTTGTTGTAGAGAGAGCTACTATTCTATGTAGACTTGACACCCAAGACACTGATGCCCCTGCAAATGTATACAAATAATTTGTAGTGGATTTTATGGTGTTCATATTTCCAACCATATCTGCATCTATAAATCCTTAAATCAAGGTATTATTATGACCAAAATATAAACAGTAATGACTAGTACCCTTGAGATACCTCAAAATCCATTTTACTGCTTGCCAATGTTGTTTTCCTAGTTTGGCAGGAACCTACTCACTACTCCCACTGAATATGCAATGTTTGGTGATGTGCATACCATGACATACATCAAGCTGCCAACTATTGAAGTGTAAGGAATCTTTCTCATTTCTTCCTTCTCCTTATCATCACTAGGACATAACTCAGTACTCAACTTGAAGTGGGTTGTAAGGAGTGTACCAACTGGATTGACATCCTTCAGATTAAATCTGTTAAGCATCTTCTTGATATATTTTTATTGTGACAACCAAAAACTTTTGTTTTTCCTATCACACGTGATTCTCATGCCCAATATTTATTGTGTTGTACCCAAATCCTTCATTAAAAATTTGTTGCCCAAATATTTCTTCAACCTATTGATCATATTCTTATCTTGTCCAACAATCAACATGTCATCAACATATAACAATAATATTTTATATTTTCCTTGATCATACCTCTTGATATAGATACAATGGTCAGCTTCCAACCTATGAAAACCATGTTCCAACATGAATGAATCAAATTTCTTGTACCATTTTCGAGGTGTCTGTTTCAACACATGGAGTCTCTTCTTCAACCTACAAACTAGGTCTTATTTTCCTTTTTCTATGAAGCCTTATGGGTGCTCCATATAAATTTCTTCCTCCAAGTAACCATGAAGAAAAGTAGTTTTTACATCTAACTGTGCACATTCTAATTCTAAAGAAACAACAAAACCAAGAATGACTCTGATGGATGACATGTTGACAACAGGTGAGAAAATCTCATTGAAATCAATACCTTATTTTTGTGCAAATCCTTTCACCACTACCCTTGCTTTATATCTCTCCTTTTCGTCGCCTTCATTCTTAATCTTGTATACCCATTTTTTTTGTAGAGCCTTTCTACCCTTTGGGAGCTTTACCAATTCCCAAGTTTTATTTTCCAACAAAGGGTTCACTTCTTCCTCCATTTCCTTCTTCCATGCTTTACTGTGCTCAACTTTACAAGCCTCTTGAAAAAAATTAGGCTCTCCTTTCATCAGCTAATAAAATACAGTTTGAAGGAGGATACCTTTGTGAAGGTTTGTGAGGCTCAGAAGATCTATGAACCAGCTGTGGTGGTAAGTTATCAGGTTGAATCTCCTGTAAAGGTTCTTGTAAGGTTACTTGTTCTTGGTGTTCAAAGGATAGCTTTGTGAAGGTTTGTGAGGCTCAGAAGATCTATGAACCAGCTGTGGTGGTGAGTTATCAGGTTGACTCTCCTATAAAGGTTCCTATAAGGTTACTTCTTCTTGGTGTTCATCATATTCCACATGTTTTCCTTCCTGATCTCGAATTTGTTGTCCATTTTCATGCATTGGTGGGATGTTTTCATGTTGCTCTTCAAACCTGTCAATAACATTCTTGACCTCCACCTCACCTACAAATTTCTTAAACATTTCTTACTCATTAATTATAACATCCCTACTTCTAATAACTTTATGTTTGATTGGATCCCATAAATGATAACCAAATTCTTCATTCATATATCCCAGAAAAATGCATTTGATAGATTTATCATCTAGCTTAGTTCTTTTTTCTTTGGAAAGATGTACAAATGCATCACATCCAAAGATTTTGAAATGAGATTAATTCTTCTTCTTACTAGTACAAACTTCTTTAGGAATGCCACCATCCAAGGTTGTAACAGGAGATTGATTTATAAGATAGCAAGTTGTCCTTACTACTTATACCCATTGATGCTTCTCCAAACCAGAATTGATAACATACTCCTCACTTTCTCCATAATTGTGTGATTCATTCTTTCTACAACACTATTTTTTTGATGAGTACTAGGAACAATCCTCTCATATTTTATGCCAAACTTATTACAATATTCCTTGAATTTTTGAAATATTTCAAACACTTCACTTTTAATTTTCATAGGGTAGGCCCAAACCTTCCTGGATGCATCATCTATAAATGTTACAAAATATGATGTTCCTCCTAATGACTTAATGTTAACAAGCCCAAATACATCTGAGTGCATCAATTCTAACAAATTTTTATTTCTGTCATGGCCACCTTTAAGGAATGAAACCTGTCTTTGTATACCATATATACAATGCTCACAAAGATCAAGATTATAGGATTTCAAACCTGACAATAAATTTTTACCAACAAGGATTTTTAATCCCTTCTCGCTCGTCTGACCCAGGTGCTTTTGCCATAGATATGTTGAATTTATTTATTTTGTGATAACAACCAAATTTGATTTTCCGATCATTGCCTTCAAAATATATAATTTTCTTGTCTTGGGTCCTCTGGCCACGACTAATTCTCCTTTGTTAATTTTCCATCCTCCTTCATAAAGCTTGTGAAATAGCCTTCATCATCTAGTTGTCCCACAAAGATGAGGCTCATGCGAATTTCTGGTACATGCCTCACCTGTTTCAACAATATATCTTGTCCATCCTTCATCCTGGTGATTATATGCAACAAAAGTATATTTACATGGGGTTACATGGTGAGAAGCCCTAGAGTCAAGGACCCAATCAAAGGTACTACTACATGTATATAAACATGCATCCTCTACTGAAACAATAAATAACACATCACCATCTATGGCTACAACAATAGTCTCACCTTCATTTATGCTGGATGACTTGTCATTTATATTGTCCAATTTTTTATCCTTTTGTCATTTCTTCTAGACTCAACATTCATTCTTCATGTTCCCAGGTTTGCTACAATGAAATCAGGTGAGCCTACCCCTCCTTTATTTCGATCAGGATCTCTATCTTGATCTCCCTTGTCGGTCTCGATCAATTCTCCTACCATGATCAACTAGAGCTAGATTTTTCCTCTCTGGTTTTCTGCAATTGACTTGCGTTGCAGCTCTTCATTCATTAAACTGTTGCTGAGATCATCAAACTTCAGGGTTCTTGCAGGTGTTGAAGTGCTCATAGCTACAATTGAATTTTCCCAACTGTCTGACATAGAACACATCAATAAAATCACTTTAATTTCATCATCTAGAATGATTTTAACAGAGGCAAGCTAACTAGTAATAATACTGAATTCATTCAAGTGCTCATCAATTGAAGAACCCTCCTTCATCTTGAGATTATAAAGCTTCTTCATCGAGAACACTTTGTTTTACATCGTGTTCTAAGCTTCTTCCATAATCCTTCTATCATCTTTTCTTCGGACACATTGAAATACACATTCTTTGCTAGATATTGGCAGATTGTTGGAATCACCATTCCATCTAGCTTATTCAATTCTTCATCCGTGATTGATAAGGGTTTCTTTACTATACCCTCAATCGATAAATACTAATATTTTAAAATCAAATATACTCCATCTGTGATTTCCATAGGGAAAAATTAGCCCGGCTCAACTTCTCCACATCAGTTAATGTTGCTCTCTCTATTCTCAATAAAATTCACACCCCAAAAACCATACTCCACTTGCAAAATAAAACTTTAAATATTACACCTTTTTAAAATCAAGGGCAAAAAATCAACCTCCTTTAATAAAAGTTTACAATTTTAAATAATAATACCCTTACCATGATAACCTTAATTTTTTTTAAGGTTTCGAAACTTAAATTAACCATAATTATATATGTTTCACAATTATAAAACATATATAATATTATAAAACATATAAGAGTCCATCTCACTTCTTAATAAAACGTTAGACACGAAAAATAAAGTGAAATGTGCCCAAATAAGTATCCCCTCTGCATGCAACGATTAAATTCATTGGCCCTCGAGTTTTCTGCAAAGGCTGGTTTTTCTACAAAGGCTACGAGGCTGTGTTGGGGCTGTTAACAAGATAAAGGACTCAGTGCGTCCATGGCTTTCGCGTTCCCCGATCACACCGACACTCTGTAATCGCGTCTGCTGCAGTCTCTTGTGGTCGTTGTAGTCGTTTTAAACCTGAGAGAATACAGGCAAATAGCATAGACAGAAGCAAAATAAACGATGGAGAAAAAATCACAATGTTTAATTTAGGAAAACCATACATTTTTCAAACTAGGAACAAACCATATGCATTTTTGGCGCAAAGCTAAGGTTCAATTTTTTTATTTCTCTTTATTTTCTTTTTTATAAATAAGAATCAGTAACTCTTAAAATATTACACCTCTTTGCAGGACTATTCACTACTCATATAACTATACAGCACACATTTTTAAATTTAACAATTTGTTCCATTCCCTATACAAGACCATTATATTAGGTTTCTAAATCATGTAACAATTCCAATTCATAAAAAACATGATCTCATTCTTCTTCAATTTTTCCCTAAAAAATATCACGAGTACACATTCTTGTAAAATAAGAATTCAATTCAACTTTTCATTAATCTCATACGTTATGCATTTTAGCTACAACCAAATAAAAAAATCCAATCACAATTATTTATTTATTTATTATTATTATTATCTCTAAACATGTTACTCTTAACAATTATGTGCTAATCAAATTTCAAGAAGGTAATTCATCGTGTTCATAAACAACATGAATTTAAATCTATCAACTAACTAAAAATAAGTTTGAGAAATCCATGAGTTCAATCCTCATAATTTGGCTAATTAATTTAATTAAATAAAACTCTATTGATATGCAATCCTTAAATTCATTAAGGAGACTATTATGAATTTCCTAGGCATACCAATATGAAATCTTCTTTAAATATGCTAAACTTCATTTCTTTTAAGAATACAAAATATATATTTCATCAACTTATTACAATCATCTCTTTCTACATTTTCAAGGATTTAAAAATCAATTTAACCTTACCTCAATCAAGCACATACAAAGTAATTACAATACTGGAGTATAAATGCCTAGTCAACATTTGACTACATATATCAAGATAAGTTATTACAAAACCAAGTATATTAACATATGAATGATGATTTTGGATCCATGTTGAATTGTTATGTTTGTGTTTGATTATTTGTTCTTAGAATAAGTGTAATTTGGATTATTATTTTTTTTTAAAGCTTACATCTAAAATTTCATGTTGTTGTTTAGTTTTGATTTTAGTTATTTATTTTTGGTTTCTAGACTCTTTATGGAGCCATGCTAAATTTTGAGAAAAAGACAAAAAATTGACACAGACCTCCAAAATATTTTTTGTTGTTGTTGTTTATTTTTTATTAATATTTTGGAAATATATAGGTAATTTCTAAACTAATAATCGCCTCCAATTTAATAATTAAAAAAAATGTTAGGGCACTCTAGCACATAGTTTATCTTGTTTAAAAACTATAATTTTAAAAATATTACAACACTTTAGCACAAATCATGTTACGGCACTCTAGCACATAGTTTATCCTGCTTAAAAGCTATAATTTTAAAAATGTTACAACACTTTACACAAAGCTTGTACTTCATCTTGTTGTACTTTAGCATTGAGTTGGTACCTCATTTTGTTGTACTTTTCATGGTTTAAGTTTTAATTTGCATGGAGATTTAGCTTGGAATTCATCTTCATTGTTTCTGGTTTAAGGATATGCTTTTGAAATAATTTGTAAAATTATGGGGAGACTAAATTTGGAGTTGCTTTCCATTTCTTATTATTCCATTTAAAGGTTATAATTTTGAGATTATTATGAAAGATTCCAGCTTAAGCTCACTTTGGATTTAAACTTCGTGTACAATGTTATGATTTTAATATTATTAGTGCAAATTCAATTTCTTGTCCTGTATCTTTAGGTTTATTGCTAAAAAAATTATGGGAAAATCTTGATGGTATTTTTTTCACGTAGTTTTTATATTAAAATCATAATATTGAAATTATTATAGAGAATTAATATAGATAATCATTAAAGTTTTAGAATAATTCCCGCAAAATCACACTTGTGTTTAAGCTTGGAATCTTCATACTAATAACCTTGAAGTTAAATTTGAGCTAGTTATTACGAATTGCTCTCAATATGCTCTAGCTAGTTTAAAATAAAAGAATGAAAACCATAAAATTCACTTCCTATTTTTTATAGGAGTCTATAAGAAGTTGTAAAGAGATCAAATGCAAAAGAATTGAAATACCATTCTAACTTAGACCTATTTGTGTAATATGCTCTAGCTAGTTTAAAATAAAAGAATGAAAACCATAAAATTCACTTCCTATTTTTTATAGGAGTCTATAAGAAGTTGTAAAGAGATCAAATGCAAAAGAATTGAAATACCATTCTAACTTAGACCTATTTGTGTAATATGCTCTAGCTAGTTTAAAATAAAAGAATAAAAACCATAAAATTCACTTCCTATTTTTAATAGGAGTCTATAAGAAGTTGTAAAGAGATCAAATGCAAAAGAATTGAAATACCATTCTAACTTAGACCTATTTTTGTGTAGTCTGCATTTAAAAAAAAACACATATTCCTGATGAAATCACACATACAAAGAAAAACCATGGTTTTGTATGGAATGAATACTTAGTGTATATGGAACAATATTGTGTAAGAAGTATGAGGCTGAAATTTCATTAATGTAATGAGGCTTTCCTTCTTGCATGCTCAGATTGAGGCAAATTACAACTTCATAGAAGGTGAGCAGAGCTCTAGAGCTCTAAAATTCTCTACATAGTGTTTTCCATGAGTTACATAGTGATTTCTAGAAATTTTCCATGAATTACATAGTGATTTCTAGAAATCAAGAACGGTGGAGTTGGTTAGTGTCGCCGTAAGTGATGTTGTCGGCATCTTTGTTCAGTTTCACATTTAAAAATTTTGTTACTGGTCGACAAATTGTGCACTACACCTATACAGACGCCACAAAAGCTTCAATGTTATTGATATCGATTGTGTCCCACCCATGATATTAATGTTGTCGCCAAAGAAAAGAAATAAGCTCTTTGTCTTTTCACTATTTGCAATTGGATGGAAGTGAGCACTTTCCTATAAATTTACAACATGTTTTCTAAAACCGAATAGACCTATTAATGCGAAGGGTATTTATAATGTTAAAATGATCTTAGTGCATAGTATTTAAACATTTGATTTTGAATGTTTTATTGTGTTAAAATTATTTAAAAATTATTGTTGGAATGGTGTCTTAGCTTGCAAGTTAGAAAATGCCATGCTCATTGCTCTTGCTAGATGGCATGATGCAGAAATTTCCATAGGAGTTGCAAGTTAGAAAATGTTATGCTCATTGTTTTTGATTGATGGTGGTGTTTTTGATATTTTGTCACTATAGTTGGTATGGAAGACACATTGCCATTTTGTGTTCAATTTATCAATCAACTATCAAATCAAAATAATTTTTTTGGTGAATGGAAATGTTTATATAAAATTTCATATATCTATCAAAACAACAAATTAGCACTAAGCATAAGGTCTCACTTATTAAAATTCCTTTCTTTGAATTATATTGTGTGGAGGTGGCTTTGAGAGAAAGTGTGGAAGAAGCCTGTGTAGAGATGGTTGTGTGGAGAAAACATGGGCGAAAGAAGCTGCTAAAAGATAGCTATACAGAGAAAAAAACATTTGCGAAAATAAAAATACAAGCGAAATACGACCCACTGAAAAAAAAATCATTACCTTAATTGATTAATTAATAATAATAATAAAAAAACTACCCACTAAAAAACATTACCTTAATCGATTAATTAATAATAATAATAATAATAAACTAAAAACTATATTAAGTTACAATTACATATTTACTTTACCTTGATATTAACAACCTAGTAAATTTTATAATTTTAATTATTCACAAGCCCTTTACCGCATTTCTCCCAATAGTGCGAGTACTTAATGAGTGATCCATTGGGAAATACTCATGATTTTCAAATTTCTATAAATAGATATCCTTTTCACTCTTAGTGGAAAGCATATCCATTCCTTTTTGCAATATGTTACTCCCCCTCAAGGTCTATACGTTTTGGCTTTTTTAATTAATTTATTTTCAAATAAGTTAATAGTGATGGTTTTGTTATAAGAACAGTGTATACTTGTATACATATTTTTATTTAGATCTTTTGATTGCTTATAAAATTATTTAAGTTTACATGATGGAAATTCGTGTTTCCCTTTAGTTTTTGGATTCAAAGTTTATATAAATAAATAGTATAAATGAATAGAATAATTATATTTAATTTATATAATATTTATCACAATAAATAATTTTTTTTAAATATAATGACTTTCCAAGATTTTTTATTATTATTAAATTTTTATACATTATATAAATTTACACCATTCATAATTTATAAATACTTTTAATAATATTACGGTACTTGTATTTTTTTGGTAAACCAAGAAAGTTGATAATGGTTTAATTAAGTTAAAAAAATTATATAATTTAATTTATATAATAACTATTACAATAAACAAAATAATTAAGGTAAAATGATTTTTTCATATCAATATAATATGAAAAGGATTTATTATTATTATTATTAAAATTTCATATATTATATGAATTTACACGATTTCATAATTCATAAATATTTTATTATTATTATTATTATTAAAATTTCATATATTATATGAATTTACACCATTTCATAATTCATAAATATTTTTAATGTGATGGTTAGTATATATGTTTATATATTTTTATTTTATATTTTCTTTTTAACAAAGAAGGTTGACAATGGTTTAATAGAGTTAAAAAATGATATAATTTTTTAAAAGATATTATTTACAAATATTAATATTAAAGATTATTAGAATCAACATTGTATGGTTTTTTTTTTTTTTAAAGGAAAATTGTTATTAATATGATAATTTATTAAATAAAATATGTTTTTCTAAGATCTCCAAAAAAATTGACACCATTTATTTTTAGAGAAATTCTTACATTCTTTGTCTTGTTTCTTAATTGTGACCATTTTTCTTCATTTTCTTTCTAATCTTTGTTATTTATAGTGATACTCATAACAACAACATTATGACAACTCTCTCATTTATGACAATTCATAAATCTTGTAAACTCCTTGCATTTTAACATCCTTTCAAACCTTAATCTTAGCATAATGTGATATTAATGTGACACACTCAACGTTATTATATATTTGCACTTCCCTTTTTTACTAATACAATATATGGTCATGTAGACATGTATCATATGTATTCCACTTCATTTCCATACATTGTTACGAAAGATACTTATTTAAAATATTTTGTTAATCAAAAGTTTATTTGATGTAATAAATTAACAAATCATTTTTATGTAATAAGTAGAAAAAATCTCTCAAAACATATAAGACACTCATAGAAAATATTTATAAGAATATCAAACCATACTTCAATGTATCAGTGAAACTATGTCGACTATAGATTCTAAATTATTTCTGAAATATACCACCAACTTAAGTTCAACGACCATTTGAGGAATAACCTTCAAACTCAATAATAAAATCTAATCACAAATAGATGGTTGTTTAGTTCTTTTCTATACACCTTTTGCAAATACAACCTAGCATTTCATAATCCTCTCCCCAACGAATAGGTCTTGGTGCCCACTCATCTAAATATTCAAATGACTACTTGCTAGGTGCAACGATGAAAATATTTATAAGAATATCAAACCATACTTCAATGTATCAGTGAAACTATGTCAACTATAGATTCTAAATTATTTCTGAAATATACCACCAACTTAAGTTCAACGACCCTTTGAGGAATAACCTTCAAACTCAATAATAAAATCTAATCACAAATAGATGGTTGTTTAGTTCTTTTCTATACACCTTTTGCAAATACAACCTAGCATTTCATAATCCTCTCCCCAACGAATAGGTCTTGGTGCCCACTCATCTAAATATTCAAATGACAACGTGCTAGTTGCTTCGCTGCACCATGTATGATAAAAAGGATAAGTGCACACCTTTTAACTCGAATGTTAACAAGGGAGGCTGCGAAGCAGCAAGTCCCTGCCACTGACTGAAGATAAAACTATGACGCAAATTATGTATGCCTTAGAAATAGGATTGCCAATAAGATAGCGAGTAAACCGATCTACGATTGCCCCGATTGATTTTCTGGTCTGGCTGGGGCTGGGAGAAGAAACCCCGCCTGACCTAAGAAACAAATGAATGGGCTAGCTGATTAACCGAGGGCTGCAGAGGAAGAAAGTTCCCTGATTGATTTGATTATCCACTGATGATTATTTTGCGGAGGCAAGTTTATCGGTTCGATTGGATTTTCCAAATTGGGGTATTTTGGAGAGGCAAGTTAATTGATTTGATTCCCAAAACTGATGGATATTCCGGGAAGTTAAGTGCCAAATGATACATATTAAGAGAGAAGTGAAACATAAGTCAATGTCGCTTGTCAATGCACTAGGTATCGATGTATTCTTTTAGGTTTTGGAACAACCAAGCTCTTATGGACAATGCCTTACAATGCACCCGTTTTGAAAAGGTGCTGAGCCAATTATGTATAATAACATATATAATTCACGCTGAAATAAATGAGCCGCCAAGAAAGGAAAGGCGTTTCCCAGATCCCCAGTACACATATGTAGAGAACCTGCCAAGCAAACTTGTAAGCCCACCAAAAGAGACAATAGCAAGAAGAGTTGTTACTTACGAGCATTTAGATTTAGACGGATTATATTTGATTGGATTTTCTGAAACAACAATTTGTCGAACCCGAGGGATTGATTTAATAAACTGACAAGGATGGCACCCATCACACACCCATTTATCCCATCGCATTGATCGATATTGATTTAGTACCCCAAGTTGACACACAAATATTTAGTTAGTCAAGTTACCACGATACGAGATATTGAGTTCAAGTTGGTTGCCACAATATGAGGCACATCGACCAAGAAAAACAATCCACCAAGGGCTAGGGATGTTCAACTTAAGTGCGTAGGGAACAACATTGTGCAGTGAGTCTGAAATTCACAGTTGACTGAAAGTAATTCACCTCAAGCCCCAGTTCACAACAACCCTCAATTATTCAATCAAGCCCAGTTAGTAAGTGACACCTGAAGCAATTCACCTCAAGCACACAGTGACCACCTCCCTGCTTATCAATTGAACTTGCTACTTGTCGAACGTATCTCTGGGTAAATGATGACGGAATAAGTAGAACCTCAGAAAATTGAACCTGCAAAAAAGAGTCATAAAGAACTAAATGGAATGGAACTTTTAGCATGAAATTCAATAAATTTTGAAAGTAAATTGAAATAAAGGAAATAAAAATCGAAAGAACTTGTTTTTAACGCTAGTTACACTCATCCCTTATCAGATTATGTAACAAATTTGGTGAACATAGAATCTCAAGTAGCTAGATAATAATAAGCTCTTTTTCCCATGGAAATGAGACAAAAACCTAGGGAAACCAAACTCAAAAGACACCCGTATGGCAAAGAATCACATATGTCGTCCTTATTCTTTTGAAACCTTACCATTTATTCCTGGTAAAATATGCTATTTATTCATCCACGATGGTTAACAGAGAAGCAGTCTCCAACAAATGTGGCAATGGTGGCCTCTAACAAATCTGACGGCGAGGAGAATGCATATGTTTCATAATCAAGCATACGACTTCATAATTCAATAGGCTTAGAAAATGTTGACATGTACACTTTTCATAATACAACACACATGTTTAAGGATCCAATGTATGTGGTGTTTCCTTGAATTTGTATTAATGATTCTACCTATCTCATGCTTTGAAGTATAGGTTGTCTTCACCTGTTTCAAGAGGTGTGTTCTATGACGCCAATCTTACTGGAGGGATTAGAGCGGGCCCTCTGGTGGAGTTACCTTATAAAACCCATATGTAAGTAAAAACATATATCCCACTTTACAAACACATATAAATTATATATATTGGGTATTCAGTTAAAAATGACATTTTTACTTATTAGTTTATGTTTTCCACTCATGATAATTGCTCATTGAGTGTCTGTGGTCCACTCGTGATAATCTCTCGTTCATGGTGCATGCTGCCCATGTGTTGTGTTTGGATACAGAACAATTGACTATCGGTATGCATGTAGTGCTTGTATGCAATACACGTGCCGATGTGTATACTATCATACTACATATCTTCCCAACTTCACCAGTTTAAAACACATTTGAGGTGCTCCTTTGTCTAGTTCCCTGCATCCTTCGTGAATAACCGGTCACACATGGTAAACTTGGTAAGCAAATCAATATCGTATATTTAATAAATTCATGCTTTTCCCTGCTAATTGGGTTATCGAAGTGCGTACATGGTTTATATGAGCCGCCAAGGTCATACAACTGAGCAGCAACTCGGACAGGCAATACCAGTCATGGTATGGTTTTTCGCTTCCGGCGACTCGGACAGGCAATACCAGTCACGGTATGGTCTTTCTATTTTCCTGCTTGAAAAAAAATGAGCCTCGCACTAGCAATACCAGTCACGGTATGGTCTTTCTATTTTCCTGGTTGAAAAAAAATGAACCTCGCACTAAGTAATCTTTCCGATTCATATCGTTTAGAGAGATCGCTCCAACAGTGGCCACTAAGTAATCTTTCATATCGTTTGAAGAGCTCGCTCCGAATGGTTAGGTTCTTTGTGTCTTTGCAGAGTATTCTTCATAACTCGCAGAGAAAGGCAAGCGCATTATGCCATCAAAATCGTTTCCGGTTCATATCATTTGAAGATCTCGCTCTGACTGATCATGTTCTTTGTGTCTTTGTAGAGTATTCTTCATAACTCACAGAGAAAGGCAAGCGCATTATGCAATCAAATTCGAAACATACTTGAGTAATCTTTGAGATACTCAAAGCTATGTTGCCCATAACAGAACTACTGGATACTATTACTATGTGTCTGATACTATTACTATGTCCCTTTGTTGCATGATCCTCGAGAAAGGCAAGCTGAAGCATTCAAGGTATTTCTTTCCTAATAGCATTCAACTTGAGGAATTCAATAATTATATTCTCAATAGTACAGAGCACCAGTCATAGTTAGTGACCCTACAAGGCGTACAATACATATAGTAGATACATAGAGCATATCCAGTATAACTTATAAAATACAACAATATCTAGAGAACATGTAATGAACCAATGCATATAGTAGATACATAGATCATATCCAGTATAACTTATAAAATACCTTAGAAGTTACATTTTAGTCACGCTGTTCGTACTTAGTAATGAATCAATTATTTTGTGTAGCTAAGCTTGTTTCCAGTTCTCTAACTGGAAGAATGCTGCTGGCTTTGTATGGATTATATTGCTTGCTTTGTCTGGCTAGTCCGGCTTAGACGCTTGGATTTTGAGATCTTCCCCTGAAACCATCAGACTTAGATGGCTTGGATTTTGAGATCTACTCCCTGAAACCAGCAGAGACACCGACATAAGAAGAGTTCCTAGTAGAAGAACATGCATAAGACCCCGCATCATGGGCGACATAAGAAGAGTTCCTAGTAGAAGAACCTGCATAAGACCCCGCATCATGGGCGCATCATGGGCGGTTGGGTGGTTGCTTCCAGGTAGAATATGCTCAGTTTGCCACACCAAAAAAGTTCAAGTTTCTAAAACATATGCAATGGAAAATAATAAACATAATAATAAACATTAAATGTTATGGAATTATTGTTAGCATTGATTCAATTTTTAGTTTATGGGAAGAGGCTGAATAAGATAGCAAAACAATGGGTGGCTAAACAATTTTGGTTATTTGTTATGGTTCGTTTCAGTAAGCTGCTGAATTAATGTGAACTTCATCTCAGTAAGCCGCTGAATTAATGTGAACTCCTCACATTTCGATTACTATAGTCTAGCTATAGTCTTCGCCAATTAATGTGAACTCCTCACATTTCGATTACTATAGTCTTAGCTATAGTGTTGCCAATTAATGTGAACTCCTCACATTTCGATCACTATAGTCCTAGCTATAGTCGTGTCGCCAATTAATGTGAACTCCTCACATTTCGATCACTATAGTCCTAGCTATAGTCTTCGCCATGCCTGTGGCAGGTACTAATAAGCTATAGCTACATGACATGTTGTAGTTTAATTAATTTAATAGGTGAATAATATGTTATAGTTTAATAGATTCGTAGGAGCTAAGGTATGGAGGATGAGGAGCAGTTCTATTCTAGATTCATTAGAGTTAGAGTTTTTTTTAAGAGAAAGTTGTACTTTCCTATCAAGATGAAAAGTAAGATGAAAAGTAAGGTTAAGTAAGGTCGAGGTTATAAGGACAATAACATTTAGGGAAAAGATGAGAAGTAAGGTTAAGTAAGGTTGAGGTTATAAGGATAATAACATTTAGGGAAAAGAAATGGGAAGATTTGTAAAGATAGGTTTAAATTCAATTTTTTTTTTTTTTACATCAAAATAATATGCATTTTAGATTGTTTGATTTTGATTAGATTTCTCTAAGACTTTTTAAATCGTAATAAATGATTGAATTTTTCAAATTATTTTTTTAATAACTTACAATGACATTAAAATATAACTGTATACTAATTATGAATAAGATAGATATAAAATATAAAAAATATGATTTCAAATTAATTATGAATAATATTTAAAAATATATATTTAATTACTTAGATATATTTTAAATTTATAATAAATAAACTTTTCAATAGAGAAAAATTATGAATTATTGTATATTATTTTCACATTTTTAAAAATTCATAATATATAGCTGGCGTTGATACATATTTTCAACAAATAATCTATATCACAAGTGGTTATTTTCTACCATGTAGAAGTAGAAGTTATTTTCTACCGTGCCTACATGTGTGAAAATATAATTTCTTTGAACCTTCCCATGCCATAAAATCATGGAATATTAACCTACCCTATGACAATTTGTCTTTAAGGCCTCTTTGAATTTTATGGCTAGCCTCTCGATTCTCATAATAAAATATACAATCAATCTCGTCAATATGACTTATGGGGAGGGTTCATTATGAATATTTTATAATATGACTTATGGGGAGTGTTCATTATGAATATTTTATAAAGACAACATTCTAGATCAAAATAATAAAGCTATTTTAAAATTTTTTGCTATTATCTACACTACAAAGATTGACTATTATTGTTGTTCAATTACCCTTAGTGTAATGATATATCAATATTTTAAAAAGGCATTTGTTGATTTCAGTCATTTTAATAATATCTATTTTTTCTAAATATTATAACTTTTTATAAATAAGTAATTAATATATTCCATTATAAAATTAATATAAAATTTTATTCTAGTGTTAAAACTTATTACTTGAAACTTAGTGCTTTTATATGGAAATATAAAAAATTACTCTACCTATTCCCCTTTTTTCCGACTTAATAATGTTTTAAAATGAAAACTTATAATATTTTTTTTTGATAAGCCAGAGATGAACCTTCTATTAATCTAAACCAAATTACATAGTTTACAAGTGTCCTAGTCAGCAGGGACAGTGGAAAACCAGGGACTAAGGCCTACAAAGCCTTACAAGCATCCCACGAGGGGTCCACAAGGGGACTCATGGTGTATGAAACTGCACCCAACAAAAAGGACCCGACAACTAAAGAATGGGTCCACTAAACAAGTTTGGGTCCGGAACCCTTCAACAACAAGCACAAACTAATCCATACCATTGAATACAAAACCCTTATCCAACAACCATCAATGGTATCGCGCAAAGGTTAACTACCCGATGAGGGCGGTTTCCTCTCACCTCTCGTGGTCACTTGTCACACTCTGAGTGGAATCGGAGGCAACTTCCAAAAAACCAGATACCATCGATGTCCTGCGCGATATACCATTTGTGGTTTTGTACCCTACTAAACCCAAAAAATGGACCCGACGAAAACAATAGAATGGGTCCACTAAACAAGTTCCGATCCGGAACCCTCCATCAACAAGCACGAACCAATCCTCGCCATGGAATACACAACCCCGATCCAACAACCATCATTGATATCGCATGAACAAAAAGCGTAGAGGTTAACTGCCTGATGAGGGCGGTTTTCTCTCACCTTTCATAGCCACTTGTCACACATTGAGTGGAATCGGAGGCAACTTGCAAAAAACTAGATACCATTTGTGTCCTGTGCGATATACCAATTGTGGATTTGAGTCTGTGGTTTTGCGGAAAAACCAGAATGCTCTGTCATCAGGTAAAGACCTTCCGACCATTCCAGCTGACAATTCTGAGCCTTCCATCTGGAGTCTGCATCAAAAAACCTCTGAGCCAAAAGCACACAAGCCACCAGATCTTTGGGGCTACCCAAATCGTAACATTCATCCTTCATCTGAAAGTGAACAGAGAAGTGGAGAGTAGCCAAAACCAATAAACGAAGACAACTTAGGTGATGCCATCCTCACGCCTGTCTCCTCACTCCCTTTGCTCAATACTGTTCATACATAGTTCCAGATATTTGGTGGCCAGGAAGAAACAGTCCTCTTGCAGTTTTTTGTCTGGTAATGACTCCCAAGCACACCGACAATCCCTATCCTTATTGGCCACTCCTTCATTGGCCAACTGATCCGCTAGCATATTTTCCTTCCTTCTAACATGTACAAGTCTTATCATTCTAATGGTTTGAAATTGAGAGTGGATGCGGTAAAAAAATCTGCAGTAGCCTCCAGTGCTTTGACACTTTATCTGGAAAAGTTCCATTGTGAATCTTCTTGGCTGCTCTAATGATCAACTCTGAATCTACTTCAACGATAACATTCTGTAGATTTGCCTCCACCAGGATCTCTAAGAATTGTTCTAATGCTAGAAGTTCAGCCATATTGTTGGTACCCTTTCCAAAGTGGCCATGGAAGATGTATTTTGTGTGCCCCTGATGATCTCTTATCACACTCCCTAAGCTAGCTACCCTTGGATTTCCCTTAGAAGCTCCATTGATGTTTACTTTGAAGAAGCCCTATGGAGGGGGCTACCAACTACTGGCCCCTGTATTTCTTGATCTCACTTCCTTTCTTGTACCTTGAGGACTGATGGATTGTAGTCCTAAATTAAGAATAATATTCTCCTTGTGAGGCAGAGGAGGATCCTTACGACTTGAACTCAAAAGGCTTTAACTGTTTCTTTAAGCTTATTTTGAATTTTATTGATTATGTGCTGGGGCTCGCTAGCTTTATTTTTGAAGATCCTCCTGTTGCGTTCTTTCCATACATTCTAAATGACGAAGCCTAAAACTAGCATCCAAGCTTTGTTGATGATCTGATTCTCTGAGAAGTTCTTCCTCCAGTTTTTCAACGTGTTGGATATACTAAGACTATCCCTGTTGGTTTGTCTGAAGCTTGAGGCCACCCAGTTCCATACCATAGCAGAGAAAGGGCAAAGGTTGAGAAGGTGTTCAATTGTTTCCTCATGTGAGCCATAGAGGTGACATTTGGAAGGGCCAATGAAGCCTTTCTTTAGAAGGTTTTCCCAAGTAAAAATCTTTCTTTGATGCACTAGCCAAATGAATAACTTTATTTTCATCCAATGAGGAGTTTGCCAAAGCTTTGTCCATACTTGTTCTATATTCATAAAGTTAAAACTTGTTACTGCCTGTTTTGCTTCTTTGAGGTTAAAGTTGCCTTAATTGTTCTTCCCCTATATTAGATGGTCAGGTAAGGAGGAAACCAAAATTCACCTATGCTCTAAATCCTGGGTAAGAGCATCTGCTTTGGCCTTCAACAGATTCTCGTCACTGTAACCTAGGTCCTTCCATTTTCTCCATTTAGCATTATTACTTCCCTGGTCCAAGAAATATTTTACCAATAACAGACCTTTATTCTCTATGTCTCTCTTGAGGGCTGCTAAGTCATTCCTGTTCAGGATGGGCTCCTATTGCCAAATTTCCTCCCAAAATCGAGCCCGATCCCCTCCTCGGATTTCCCAGAAACAATGTTCTTGAACTATGCTTTTATTCTCCCAAGCAAGTTTCTAAATGTGTGAGACTCTAGGCTATCTTGACATCCTGATATGATCCTTTTCCTGCCAATCCTTGGCATACTTTTGTTTACAAATTTTGGCCCAGGGGGCATTCGGCTCCTTGATCGATCTCCACTAGAGCTTGGCTCTCGAAACTTTGCTAAGAGTTTTTGGGTCATGTAACCCTAAGATGCCATGGCTTTCAAAGCTTGTCCGAGGCCACTAAAGCCCACTTCTTCTTCTCCTCCCCTTTGCCCCACAAAAAGTCCCTTTGTATGCTTCTTATCTATTGCTTAATAACTTAAGTTGCAGGGAGAGCTGCAAGCATGAAAATTGGAATGGCCTATAGAACTGCCTATGTGAGCACAAGTTGCCTTGCTAGCTTTAGGGATTTGTAAGTCCATTTCTTGATCTAATCTTGAAGCTTATTTAAAGTTGATTCCCATATTTTCTTGCTTAGAGGTTTGTTAGTAAGGGGAATGATGAGATATTTGGACGGTAACTGCTCCCTTTGAAAACCAAGGATCCTAGTAATGTTTCTTTGTATAGCAATATTGGTATTAAAGAAAAAAACTTCTGACTTGTTGAGGCTTACCTCTGTTTCTGCTGCCATAGCAAAGTCGTCTAGAATGTTTTTTATTGCTCTTGCTTCCTTAACTGTGGGGATGCTCTACAACATAGTATCATCCACAAATTGTTGATGAGTGTTAGCCTCTCCATCCGGGGTGAGCTTAATACCTTGAATTCGACCAGCAACATTTTCCATCTTGATTGTCCTACCTAGCCCTTCCATCATGAGGATGAAGAGGAAAGGTGAGAGCGGATCTCCTTGTCTGAGCCCTCTGGAAGGTGAGAAGGTACTTGAAGGTACTCCATTAAGCAGAATTGAGAAGCTGGTTGTGGTGACTAGTGCCATAATCCACCTTATCCAGTTATGGTCAAAGCCATAGGCTTTTAGAATAGCTCTGATATAAGACCAGCTAAGTTTGTCATAGGCTTTTGCAAGGTCCAATTGAATGATCATGCTTGCTTGCTTATTGCAATTAAGAGAGTGTATTACCTCATGTGCTTGGATGATGTTGTTGAAAATTTGTCTTCCTTCTACATAGCTTGTTTGTTCTTCCGAGATGAGGGAAGGTAGCAGGGGCTTGAGTCTATTAGCTATCACTTTGGAGATGATTTTATACACCACATTGCATAACGCTATGGGTCAAAATCCATCCGAAGTCATAGCATTTTCCTTTTCTGGGGTTAAGGCTATGAAGGTGGCGTTCAGTGCTTTCAGAACCGTTTTCTCGAGTCTTCCACAATCTCAAGGATGTCCTGCTTGATTGTATCCCAACAGGCTTTGAAGAAGTCTACATTGGATCCATCCAGGCCTGGGGCTTTTCCACTTTTCATTTCCTTAATCACCTCATTGACCTCCTCTTCCGAGACTGGTCTGTTGAGATTGTGGTTGTCCTCTCTGGTGACCAGCTTGGGAATATACTGGGTGAATTGATCAATGTATTTGGATCTATCCTCCAAAGGCTCCTTTGCAATACTGGAAAAGTGTTGAACTAGACTCGATTCCATGTCACTATGAGATACAAGCTCAATACCTTCATAATCCTTAATCTTTGTGATTTTGTTGTGTGCACTGTGTGCCATAGTGGATTAGTGAAAGAACTTTGTGTTTCTTTCTTCCTCTTTGATCCATTGAATTCTAGATTTCTATCTCTAGAAAATTTCCTCTTGCAGACAACAATCCTCCCATTCTTCCTGCAGAGAGTGAGTTAGTTTTTGCCTCTCTTCATTGAAGCCCTCTGTGATATTGATCTGATTGATTTCCTATAATTTCTGCTCAGTTTCTATTCAGACCTTGAGGATATCCACAAATTCCACTCTGTTCCAAGCTTTGAGTTTGGATTTGATATGTTTGAGTCTCTACTGGAGCATGAACATTTTAGTCCCCTGTATATTTAACTCCTCTCTTCACCATTTGTCAATGTTAATGATGAATTTGGGGTGAGAGAGCTAGGAATTTTTGAATATGAAGGGCCTGTATCTTGGAGTGCTCATAAAGGTAGCTTCTAGCTAAATTGGCCAATGATCCAAACCACCAAAAGGTAGAATGGAAGTGGTGATTACTGGTACAGTGAGGAGGAGATCCTCAGAAATAAGAACTCTATCAAGTTTGGTAGCCCCTTGAGAAGCCCCTCCCTGATTATTGTTCCAAATGAAGGTTCCAATTATAGTTTCAGTATCCACTAGTCCCATGTTCCTAATGAAATCTTGAAAGGCTTCAGAGTCTCTACCTAGCTGTCTAGTACCTCCCTTTTTTTTGAAAGAGATCTTATCATATTGAAATCTCTTGCGGCTATCTAGGGCATATTAGGATGTCTTGGTCTTAGATCTTCCAGAGAGGTAAGAAGCTTGAGTTTATCTGATTTCTTCTGAGGTCCATAAACATTTGTTATCATGTAAGTCTCCTTATCACCCACAGGACTACACACCAAAGATAGATTGTTCCTCGATGCTTCATCCTCCAGGATTCCAAATTTTTGTGGATCCCACAGCATTAGAATCCCCCCTGCTGAGTTATTTGCCTTAACTTTTAAATAATCATACTTGATTAACCATTTACTATGAATTTCTCTTATTTTTTCCATTTAACATTTAGTCTCTTGAATAAAGACCATATCTGGTTTTTCCTCTTTTATTCTATTACTCAGATTCCTTTGTTTCCTTCTACTACCTAAACCTCTAATATTCCATGTCGTAAGCTTCATTAAGAAAGGTTGGTGAAGGAATAATTGGTAATATCTTTCATCTTACCTGAGTTAATCAGTAGTTGTCCACATTCGTTTAGCAGTTCATTCTGTATTTTCCTTCCTCGTTTCCTTTTTGAGTTCTTTGGAGATTGTACCTATAAGTTCTCCATCCTTTTGACCCCACTCTACTCCTGGCTTTCATGGTTTCTCTTGACACCAGTTCCCGTTGTTTGATCCCTCCATAGAAAGAGCTGTTGAACTCTATCATATTCTTCTTTTGGTAATGAGTCCACTCCTTTGTTCCTGCCTTGTTCAGAAATAGTTCTAGATCCAGATTTTCCCTGTCTAGAATCTCCTGTAATTCATGGTCCTTTGTTCTTGCCTCACTTGGGGTCATCTCATAGTCTTTGCTTATCTCAATGCTGCTTGGTAGATCCTCCTTCTGCTGGTTGTTTATTGTGATATCCTCCATTTCAACTTCTGTTTCTTGCTCCTTAGATGATTTCTCCCAGTCCTAGATTATCTCCACATTCTCCTCTACTTCCTCTAGGATTTTAAAACTATTATGTGTGGTATTTTTGTCTTCAGAGCTTTTCTTGTGTGGTCGTTTACCCCCTTTCCCTTTGGTTCCAACCTTGGTAAAACCCTTGTGATCTTTATCCAAAGAGGTTTTCCCATTGCCTTCCATACTATTTGTTGGGCAGTCTTTAAATAGATGTTTGTGTTCATGACATTTGTGGCATCTAAAAGGTATGTGCTCATAGTCCACCGTTTGCACCCAATCTTCATCATAAACCTCTAAAATGATTACTTCTGGAAGGGCTCCTGATAGATCCATTTCCACACATATTCGGGCAAAGGAGGTGTATTTACCTTTGAGAGTTGCCTCTGGTATCTTCAAAAAACACCCCAACTTTTTGCCTATGGTTTTCAACAATTCTGGTAGCCACTAATCCAGAGGTAGTGAGTATAATCTGATCCAAACTAGTACAAATGTAAATGTTTCCCATTCTAGGACAAAGTTCATCATCCATGGCCACATGTAGAGTCCTGCCGTAGCATATAAATAAGGTTCCCCTTCAAACACTCTGTCTTTGTCCTCTAGGTTCGCAAACACCACTGTGAAGAAGCCCTTAGAACCCAGATGTAATTGTATTTCTCCCTTTGGATTCCACTGGATTCTAATCCAGATATGTAAGGCTCTCTCTGTTGTCCATAGCCCCATGAACTTCCAGATGTTTTCATGCTTTTTCATATGGTCCCTATGCGCTTGATTCGCTGGATCACTCAATATGACCCAGGGGATGATGCTCGATTTGGGTTTGCAGAGTCCCTTGGTTCTTGTGGAAGTCATTTTTTCTGCCACCACCTTATTTCTCATTTTCTTTACCTGTTTCCTATTGATTCCCTTCATGACCCTGGGATTCGTTTCTTCCAACTATCTCCTTGCCTTTTGCTTTTGAACTCTTTTCCTCCAGTTTTTTGAAATGCCTTGCTACTGCCTCCTTGCCCCCTTCTGTGACTACCTAACTGTAGGAGGGAGCGGCGCTCCCCCTGCATGTCCCACCATGGAACCCTAATACAAAACCCTAGCGTCAACTTCGATCCTTGTTCAGGTTCTTCTTCCTCTTCACTACCTTCTTTCATCTTAAGGCAGAATCTTGTATATTTTTTTTTTTTATGTTATCCAATAATATTAATAACCGAAAAATATTAATTAGCTTACTAAAGTGAATAAAAATAAAAAAAAAAATCCAAAAAACATATATTTGCAATTTTATATAGAAGTAATGTAGTAAATAGAAAGTGCCATTGCCACTTAATAGTGGTTGTGTAAAAACACATATTTTTACAAAAATGTTTTATGAAATGTTAATAATAATTTTTTGAGTAATTTGGATAATTTGGGTTAGATGTTCAATTGTTATATCAATTTTTAATATGGGGCAGATCTCAAACATGTAAACTTAAATGTAAATGTAAACATAAACCTAATGTTTAGCATTTAACATTCAACATTTTTAATATAATTTCAGCCCTATTTAAAAAACAATCTAATTACTATTATGTATAAACAAAATATAAATTTAAAATATAAAGAGGTTTACAAACACTAAAAAAAGAGGTATGGTAAATAAATAAAAATATATCAAACAAGATTACAAATCAACATCTAATTATACTCCAAGCCTATGGGCCAAATCCCATGGTAAATAAAAGAGATATGATAAATAAATAAAACCTCCTTTTATATTTACTCCGTAAACTTCTTTATACTTACTAACACTTGAAAAAAGAGGTTTTATTTAGGTGAAGCCTATGGGCCAAATACCATGGCCCAAATTATTATTAATACCATGAAAAAAAAAACATTATTAACCTTCCCCTAAATACCATGGCCAAATTATTATTAATACTATGCAAAAAGGCATTATTAACCCTAATATTGATATTATTAGTATTGCAAAATCTAATATTCATATTAATATATTATAATATTAATATTATTAAATTTAATAACTTTAGATTAATACAATATTAAATTTGTTATATTATAATACATCATGATATATATTAACTCTAGATATATATGGGAGGGAAGAACAAAGACATAGTGTGATAGAGGTGGAGAGATATGGGGAGTAAAGGGAGAGATGGAGATAAACTGAAGGAGAGGGGAGAGGAAGAATAAAGAGAGAGAGATGGAGAGGAGTGAAAGAGATAGAGAAGGAGAAAGGGAGGGAGACAGTGAGAGGATTAGAGGGCAGAGAGACAGAGACATAGATGGGAGAAGAGAGAGGAAGGTAGGAGTGAAAGGGAGAGAGCAGACTTGCGAGATAAGAGGAGAGAGGGAGGGATATAGAGATGTTGTTGGAGGGGGAGTGAGGGAGGGAAGAACAAAGACATAGAGAGTGAGAAGTGGAGAGAGAGAGAGGGAGTGACAAGGGAGAGATGGAGAGAGAGTGTGTATGTGTAGGGGTGAGATAAAGAGAAGAATGAGGAGAGATATAGAGAAGGGGGAGAAAAGGAGAGAGAAGGAGAGAGGGAAGGATATCGTAACATAGAGAGAGAGAGAGAGAGAGAGAGAGAGAGAGAGAGATGGGGGGAAGAGAGAGGGAGGTAGGAAAGAAAGAGAGAGAGCGGAAGAACTAGATACATGACTTGAGAGAGAGAGAGAGAGAGATTGATGGGGAAGAGAGAGGGAGGTAGGAGATAAAGGGAGAGAGAGGAAGCACGAGAGAGTTGACTTGAGAGAGAGGAGGAGAGAGGGGGGGAGAGAGGAGGAGAGAGGGAGGGAGATAGAGATGGAGTTGCAGGGGGAGAGAGGGAGGGAAGAATATATACATAGAGAGTGAGAAGTGGAGCGAGAGATGGAGTGACAAGGAAGAGATGGAGAGAGAGTCTATCTTTGGGGGTGAGATAAAGAGACAGGGAAGGAGAGATGGAGAGAATGGGGGAGAGAAGGAGAGAGGAGAGAGGGGGATATAGTAACATAGTTGGGGAGAGAGAGAGAGAGAGAGAGATGGAGTTGGACGGGAAGACAGAGGGAGGTAAGAAGAAATAAATAGAGAGAGAAAGGTGGAGAGAGAGAGAGTGAGTGATTAGGAATATTGAGAGAGAGGGAGAGAGTGAAATAGGAGGGAAGAGAGATAGAAGTGGGGGGAGGGAGAGAATGGGAAGAGAGGGAGAGAGAGAGAGGAAGAGGGAGGGATAGATATATAAATTGGAGAAAGAGAGTGTATATTTTGGGGGTGATGTAGAGAGACAAAGGGAGATAGAGATATAGATGGAAAGTGAAGAGAGGGAAGAAGAAAGAGATTGAGAGAGGGAGGGAGGGACAAGGAACTTGATATATATGGAATGAGAGAGCATGTGTGTTTGCGGGGTTGAGATAGAGAGACAAAGAAGGAGAGATGGAGGGAGATATAGATACAGATGGAGGGGGAGAGAGGGAAGAATATTTCTTACACTAGATACATTGATTTCAGTGTAGATGGTCATTTCTAATCCTATTTGATTGCTTGCACTAGATGCATTGATTTTAGTGTATATGTTGATTTATAATGATATTTGATGTCTTGCACTAGATACATTGATTTCAATGCAGATTATTTCTAATCTTATTTGATTGCTTGCACTAAATGCATTGATTTCAATGTAGATGGTGATTTCTAATCCTATTTGATTGCTTGCACTAGTGCATTGATTTCAATGTCAATGCTGATTTCTAATAATGTTTGATTGCTTGGACTAGATGCATTGATTTCAGTGTAGATGATTTCTAATCCTCTTTGATTGTTTGCACTAAATGCATTAATTTCAATGTAGAAGGTGATTTCTAATCCTATTTGATTGCTTGCACTGGATGGATTGGTTTTAGTGTAGATGTTAGGTTATAATCATATTTTCTTACCTGCATTAGATGCATTGATTTCAGTGTAGATTTTAGTTTATAGTCCTATTTTCTTACTTTCACTAGATGCGTTGATTTTAGTGTAAATGTTGATTTCTAATCCTATTTGGTTTCTTGCATTAAATGCATTGATTTTAGTGTAAATATTGTTTTCTAATTTTATTTGATTGCTTGCATTAAATGCATTGATTTTAGTGCAGATGTTGATTTCTAATTTGATGTAATTGGATGTATGATGGTACATTAATTTTAAAGTGTTTGGATTAACATTGTGCATTGATCTCAGTGCAAGCACAAAAAATTCTTGACAATGTACATTGATTTGTGTTATAGTAATTCAACCTATTAATATTGGAGAGAAAGAGAGAAAAGATATGATTTTTACTACAATAGATCGAGATAAGGATTTAAATGGTTTACAATTTAACCTATCCTTTTCATATAATCGATATGAAAAGATGACAAAAGTAACAAGGGTGACAATAAGAATAGTAGAAGAAAATAGCTTGAGATTAATCACAATGAAGGCTATTTGTAATTTACTATATTCTTATTATTCACATTTTCTATCATCCAACACTATTACATTGTCACTTTACATTCAAATTTTTTTATTTCATCATTAAAATTATTAACAATATTTATCATCTCAACAAATTGAGGTAACTAAGCAAAATTAAAATTAAAATGACTAGATTAATCCCAAACATATTTAGAATATTCAAAATGATTATATTAATATTAGATGAATTTATATATTATTGATAAAATTAATCACATGTTCATTAGATTTTCTTTGGCTGCACATGACTGAAACTAACCTAGATCCATCTTGACTCTAGATCTATCAAGTGTCGAAAGGGATCAAATTTCTCTTGGTGCAAACCTTTCGTCAAGTTTTGCACTTGAAAAAGGGGTTTGCACTTCGAGAGATTTGATCATTCTCAACGCTTGATAATTCCAGAGTTAAGATGGATCTTTTAAGTAAATCAATGTAATATTAAAATATTAATATAGTTTTATTATTTTTTCATTAAAATTACAAAATTCATATAATTGTTCTTTGATAATACATTTTTAGAAATATTAATAATATAAATCCATTTATACTACCTATTTAAAAATAAAGAAAGTTGATTCATATAGAGATTTAATTAGAAATAATATTATTTATTCAATTCAAATCAACTTAATAACATTATAATAGAAATATAAACCCAATGTAGAATGTATTTTTCACTATATTAGACCATTTATCTAGCAATGAAATATATCAAAACATTAAATAGGGTTCACCACTAACTCCTAAATTACCATGGATATTCCACTAGATAGTTCATCACAACAAATATGATAAAATAAAATGCAATCTATATTATGAAAGTAAATTTCATTTAGATATCATATTTATTAATGATTGGTTTTCTACTTATGCATGTAATACAAAAAATATGCAAGTAATACATAAAATACAAGAAATAGAGATCAACAAATAAAATAAGACGCTAATAATGAACATAAATATTTATCCAGTGAAATCCTTGGGGGAGAAAACTTAGCTGGAAAGTGAGGTTGTTTTTCTCTCTTTTTCTCTATAATGGAAATAATATTAGTACAAAGGAGAAGTCACTCCCTTTGGAGTAACCTGAGACCTGTGGCATTTTAGGTTATTGTAGAGCACTAAATCCCTATGTTAAGCTCTCTCACTCCGACTCCTAGTTGCTTTTCTTTACTATGAAATAGTATATAATTGAATAAAATGGAACTCAGCTTCCTCCTAGTGGGCTAGTTATAACATAACCCAATAGCTAATTATGGGTTAGGTTTGATTCCTTCAACTCTCAACTAGAGTTATGACCTAATCCTTCTAAAGCCTTCCTCCTAGCCATAACATGACTAATTCCTTTTCCATGAGTAATTGGAGCTTATGGGGCATCTCCTCATGTCATGGTGGCCAAATATAGTAGGTCAACTTCCAAGGGGGATAACGTTTTCATATGAATTTCAATTAATGTGATTCTTACATGGTTAGAAATGTCTCTGAGTGTAGAATAATGTTGTGTGGCATTGGGCATATGTTGAAAATTTTGCCCTCAAAAATATCATTTACAACCTCAGAATTGTCTCGAAAGGTTTCAAACCCAATTTTCAAAATTGAGTCCCACTAATAAACTTTCCTCTACATGATAATTCCTCTATTTTTTCAACTCTAAAAGGATTGAGATATATGAAAATTTATATAATCATCTAATCTTGATCAATCACATCAAATAACATGGATGAATCCCATTGGTCGCTCAATACCATGGGTTTGAAAAATATCTAAGATATAACCTTTAAATATGCTTCATCACATCAAATACCATGGATAGTTATCAAGGGTTGCCAAATACCATGGGATTGAAAACTATATATGGAAAAAGTGTGTCCCCTTTGCCTTAAAATAGGTGAATACCATTCTAATTTTCACATTCCCACTTAAAAAGAAGTTAATATGATTCCTTATTTCTCTTGTTTACTTGAAAATAAGAGAATATAATTGCTTATGTGATATATGGTGTGATTATTAAAGCCAAAAGTTAGTAATGGGGTTTTGAAATAAGGTGCAGTATGAGATATTTAAATAATACAAATTATTCGTTGACCTCAAAATATCATCATTAAATAAATTTTGAGGTATAAAATGGTCATCTAAGGAATATTATAAAATAATAGTCAAAATAATAACATAAGATTAGATTACATCATCAAATTTTAGAGGGAAAGAAAGAAAACACAAAATTTTCAACTTATCTACCTACGATTTTACTCTAATTTCAAGTTGGAGAACTCATTGGGTGTAGAATTTAATTCCTCATCCAAGGAGTATCCGTGTTGCATACTTTTGGTGGACCTTGTTACATGAAAAATGAGAAATTATATGAAAAAGGTGATTGTATCACTTTTTTCATCTATTTCTCATTTTTCATGTAGCAAGGTCGATTGAAAGTATGTTACATGGCTACTTCTTGGATTAGGAATTAAATTCTGCATCCAACAAGTCATAACATTCAAAATTTGATCGAAAGTATGTTACATGGCTACTTATTGGATTAGGAATTAAATTATGCATCCAACAAGTCATAACATTCAAAATTTGAGTAAAATCGTAGGGAGATAAGTTGAAAATATGAGTTGAAAAAATAGTTTTTTAATTTTTTAATCTTTTTATTTTTTTACACCAAAATTGGTGAATCATCCTCCATGGTTGACTTCATCATGTTGATTCCTATTGGTTCTTATAAAGTTGATTTTGGTTGTACATTTTTACTTTGAGGTCCTTTCTAGACCTCAAAATTCTCTAATGTCTTCAAAATTCACATTTTGGCAATATTTTGCCCTTATAAATTCCTTGTTCATGCATCATGCAATTTTCACCAAAACATCACATAGGAAATTTCTATGGGATATTGAGCTTCTATGTGGGCTATGGCTTCCATTAATTCCTTCTTAGAAATAATCATGCTCCTAGAGCCCTAAAACATGGTCAGAAAGGAAACCGAGGACGTTATCTAGGAAAATGAAGCTTCAAAGCCTCAAGCATTATGAAAAAGGTCTATGAGGCTTGACACATACCCCTTCTACAACTTATTTTACCTTCAAGTGGTATCCTAGGAACCATTAAGTCGTTTTATGCTAAGGGGATGAGTTTAAGGGCCTTACTATGGCTGGAAAAGAAAAAAATTGGTCTTATGCCCTTAAAACAAGGTTTAAATAATAAAGATTTTATTTTGAAACATGTAAGGAAAGGGATTTTTAGAGGGTTCTTATTCTAGGTAAAAATAACAAATTTGCTCATTAACCATAATGTGTATGCACTTTTATAACAAAAGCTCATACATGGTTTTATAACTAAAATGTGCATGTGTTTTTATAATGCACACACATTCGAATGAATTAAAGAAAAATGGGCATGATTATCTTTCTCTACATGTTGGATGAGTTGGCTACTTTAGTTTTACATTTGGAATGATGAACTTGGTGGTTCGGATTGCATGAACAAATACCCTCTCTTTTCCTTTTTTGTAGTGCCTTATCATTATCTCCAATATTGATAATTTTTTAAAATGTGGTCTACATATTCATTATTGATGAAACACCACACAATAATAAAAAAATTAGTTTCTAATTTTATTCCTTTTATTGTTATATGTGCCATAATTCTAACATACTCATTTTTCAATTTTTCTATTGCCCTATTATTATCTCCAATATTAATAAGGTTTTTAAATATTGTTTACATATTCATCATTGAAAAAACAACACACACATATCTAGTGAAGCAATTACTAGGTTGAGCATTAACACTATCTTGGATTGGATTGGATGTGTATGTCTTTTATTTTTGGTCCATAGAAAGTACTACATACTAAAAAGAAAAAAAATGATTGATAATGTTAAAATCATCCAATCATCTAATCCAAGCTAGTGTTAATGTTGGACCTAGAAATTATAATATTATATTATTATTATATATAATATATATATATTATATAATATATATATATATATATATATATATTATATATATATTGGCACACAAGAATTATTATTATATACAATTGTATAAATCTTGTCATTTAGATACTAGATTGACATCTAACATGAATATATGGACTATATTTTAGCGGAAAAGTAACATATCTTTTTTTTTTATTTGTAAGTTCGACATTGGTGAGGCTACATTAGGGTCATGTCTAAGAATAACACAGGAGTAGAAAAGGAATTGAATAGGTGACTTAACATCAAAGAGTTCCTTAACAGTGCACCTCATCACTGTTTATCCAAAACATTGAATATGTGACTTAACATATAGGATTTCCTTAACATTGCACCTTATCACCGTTATCCAAAACCCTCATAGAGGAGGAAAAGTAGTATATCATTCTTACAAGAACTTGATTTTTTTTTTATTATAAATTTTTCTATAAATAAAAGTTAAATATTCTAAAAAACAGTTTAATTTCTTAAGTTCTTATTCTTACACCAATTTTTTTAGTTATAAAAATTGATGTAACTAAAATTAAATATTCTAAAAGTCAATTTCACAAATTCATATTCTTACACCATTTTCTAATAATAATTTAATTGCCTTTAACAACTCCTCAAAATTAACTTATTACTGAAATTGCCATTAACATATTATGAGAGGAAATCATTAACTTACACCATCCCTTATCCTCTTAATTAAGAGAAAAAACCACCATTAATAAAGATAAAAGTAATGGCATAACCCTGAATTGAGTAATATATAGTGGCAAAAATATAAAATGGTTAAATTCTTTAACTTGACCATTTAATGAAAACTGGAAGAAATTGTTATAAGGGTTTTTAAATAGGTTACGAAATGGAAAATACCATTTTATCAAAGTTAAGAGAAGCTTTGTTCACTATAAGGAAACCCTTGTCCGATATGCCTTTTACTTTGGTATTAAAAGTAGTAATAAGAACAAAGCATACATATAGATGGTTGTTAAAGACTTTTTTTTTTACCAGGCCCATTTGCATTTTTATCTCATTGGCCTTTGTTTGCACTTAATGAATGCTATTCTTAAGGAATGAGCGCAGAAGTTTTAGTGCGAAATATATCTGTAAAGGATTTGATGGCTCCAATGATGTGATATAAATAGATGGTTTGAACAAAAGAGGGATCACATTTACCTCGAGGATTTGATGGCTCCAATGATGTGATATAAATAGATGGTTTGAACAAAAGAGGGATCACATTTACCTCGAGGTATGGGTGAATAGAATATTCCACAAAACGCTTTGCAAATATAGGTTAGACAAGTGTGAGACACAAATAAATAAAGCTACAGTAACATAGCTAATATAACATGGCGGAAGCTAAGGTAAGATAACTAACATAAGAGTTCATTGCAACCTAATACAAATATAGATTAGACAATGGTGAGACCCAAATCAATAAAGCTAAAGTAACATAGTTAATAATACAAATATAGATTAGATAATGGTGAGACAGAAATAAATAAAGCTAAAGTAACATAGCTAATATAACATGGCAGAAGCTAAGGTGAGACAACTAATATAAATGGCAGAGAGTTTATTGAAAACCCCAATTCCCCTTAATGTTGTAGTAAAATCACTTTCCACCCCCATAGCAATTGCGATTTCAATAATTTAAAAAAATTAACATAAAATTAAAAAGAAATTGTAAAATTAACATAAAATTAAAATAAAATAAATAACAATTTCATTGTAAACAAAGATCTTAAACATCCCCAACTTCACAAAATAGTCACTCATAATGAGCAACGGTTGTTAAGACCACTATTATAATCTCCACAATATACATATAGTAAAAGCCCAATTCTTTCTAAACATTGCTTCATCCATTTGTTATTATAATCTCCACAATGTACATATAGTAAAAGCCCAATTCTTTCTAAACATTGCTTCATCCATTTGTTTTTATATCCGTCCCTAATTGAAAATGTGAAAAAGTAGAAATGATTTACAAAAACCCATGAATCACATCTCAAATCTATCAATTTGACCAACACATATTAACCACGATATGAACCATACCCTAAAGCAGACTATAATAACTATCGTAGCGATCCATCCGTTGGTTTAGATTGAAGGACAACCTTGTATAAAGATAGCAGATCCACATTTCCCTATAAACAAATCACAAGACAAGATAATTATCAAACAGATGGAGCAATTCTCTTCGGTAGAAAGTCACGGGGTTTCCTGAAAATGCGCTCGCTTAGCTTCTAGAAAATACCATGGAGGTCTTTGCCTTCAATTGAATCCAATGCATCTCTCCTGAGGATTATGAAGTCGCTTAAATACCTTGTCGCATTAAAAATGCAAATCACTCCTTTCTTTTCTCATGCCCACGCCTATACGTCCATGTTCATCATGATCCAGAAATTTCGGCAGAAAAAATAAAATGATTTAAGCGTGATGAGGCAGACATTTGTTTGATGGGAAACGGTACAATTACACCGTTATAAGTTTGATATAATATTTTTACAAAAGGAAGGAAGGGGTTTCAATATTTTTAATTTTGTTTTAGGGAATGAAGGGGTTTTAATATTTTTAATTTTGTTTTTGGAGTATTTAGATGGTGAAGAGTTTATCTATCAAATTTGTGATTTTAATAAATTTTTGTAGTATTCTAGAGAAATTAGAGCAGAAAATAAACCATAAAACTTTCCAAAAGGTAGCAAATAATGACGACTCTTTTGAGTAGTTTTTAAGTATCACTTTTTGGATAGTTTTGAAGTGCAATTTTTTGGAGTTTATCATAGATTTTTGGCCACCAAAAAATTTGTAGTGAAATCTTGACTAGTATTGTTTAAATAGGAATTTTAACTGTATGTATAGATTCAGTACCCTCAGAAATCCCTCAGACACTTCTACTGTGAATAATTAACCTATAAAACTTGTGATTTCAATGATTAAAAAACAAAAAAAACAAAAAACTTAGAAAAAAATAACACTTACAAAATACTGTAAAAATATCTAAATTGTTAATAAATAACACTTACAAAATACTGTAAAAATATCTAAATTGTTAATGTCAAAGCTGTATACTGAATGACGCATCTTCTGACGGATACAGTGATTGAAGATGACTTATCACCGGCATTTAGTCAAATAACACGTCATGAAATGCTGTATATATACATGAGAGGCATCTATATTGAATAAGGCATCTTCTGACGTATACATTGATTGAAGGTGGCTTATCACCGGCTTTTAGCATGTTAGAGGTGGAAATAGGAAAAGCCTCGGTGTCTTTACTCAAATAACAGCGAGTTATAACTTATGTATATCGCTCCGGTGGCGGACAAAGCGCGGCCCAGCGGTATAGGAACATAAAGACGTGACAGGCACACTGGGATAAGTTATGCTGTAGTGGTCCGTGGGACATCGGATCCGTGTGATTGAAACACTCCAAAACTCATTCCCGGAATCCCGTCGCTCTAGTGGGCCAACTCAGTCATTGAAACTCTCAAAACGCACAGATGCGCTTTCAAACAGTAAGGTCCAATAATGTGCTCTCAAAACAGAAATGTCAATAGACAATGCATATAATCTTTCAGACATAAGAAACCCGAAGATTCGGACCACATTAGCCTTGAAAGAAAAGCATTGAACGAAAATAAAAGCTAACCTACCTAACAAACGAACATGGTGTCGGCCATAAGATCATTCACTGTATCCGGCCCCAGCGTTGACTGGTATCACCTAGGTGGGCATTCTGCTTTTATGTGGGGGGCCCAAAGGATTCCGGAACCTGTGGTTGACGAACTGACCTATGATTTCTGATGACAACTTTTATTTTACCTGGAACGAATATCCATAACAACATCCCGTCCACGGTCCAAGGGAAGCTTTAATATAAAATATACTCCTCATCATGTGTAAAATATTTATTTCTAAGGCAAAGTAGTTTATGATATTCAGTGCGCTTTAAAAAGTTGGAAACTATAATGGAGACACATAATTGTGATCACGATTATCATTGTGTGCAGGAAAATCAACTTGCATTAGGAATCGGGACAAGTGATGGGTATGTCATTTTATTTTTTTAGCATTTCGAGTTTCATAAGTTGTTTTCAAATAATTTTTGTGGATTTTTAAAAGAAATGGATAAAGTATTAACGTAATTTTCGCGAAATTGCAGCCAGCTAGACGACGTAGAGGTTTAAACCGCTGTTTCTCTTTTAAATGCTAAAGAAAAATAATTTGCGCGTACAGGTGAAGTGTTTAACCCGCCACGTGGGAATAGTTAAGGAGTCGCCTTTATTGATATGATTGATTGAAAAATTTACATCCACTCATGAAGCAAAGCGTTATCCCAATTTCCCAATATTTAGTTAGGGTCAATGGTAGACAGTAGGAGTCAAAGACGAGGTTGAAAACGATCACCAATCTGCATTATATGAATATACCTGGGATGCGAGCCAAGGGCAGGATTATATGATCAGAGATTTTGACATGTTTTTTGAAGGAGATTTTTCTGCGACATGCACATTCGAAACTGCCGGCTGCACGTAATCAACCCGACGTTATATTCTTTGGGCTCAGGCAATGCCTACAGCAGATTTTTCGGAATTGTTGCAGACTTTTTGATTTATCAAAGCCGCCATAAGTTAAAATATGTAGTTATATAACGTTGAAACATGACCCTGATAATGGCCGGCACATGATAACATTGATGTACAGTATTAAAATTGTAATTTTAACACTTCCACATACAGGAATATGAAAGTCATTGAAGACTTTTGAATGGCACGGGTTGATAGAGATAATTGTTTCCCACGATTGTTCAGTTTGCACAAGTTAATGGTGGAAATGTATATTGGGAATTTACTGTGACCATTTAGTAGCGTCATTATAATCTTTCCTTAAAAAAATATAGAGATATGAAGTAGAATTAATTAAATTTTAAAAATATATTTATCTTTTAAAGTTTATTTGTGTAATTGAAATTTTTTAATTAAATTTTTGGTAATAGATGTTATTGAAAGGACAAGTTACGTTTTAACAACTTATATTAGAGGTGTGGCATCATGTTTCGCATAAAATTTATGCACTTAAAAGACATGAAATCCAAAAGACTATTTACTATGGGTTGCTTAAAGAGAAGCTATGAATGTAAGGAGGTTGAGACGAGCTACTAGGTATTTTATTAGATATCGAATAAACTTGACTTTTTAAGGTATCTCAACTCATTTATCTTGTAATACTATAATTAGCAGCGAGATTTTTTTATTTAGTATTATAACTAAAAATACGTTCACTTGAGTGGGTCATCTTTTTATCTTTATATCTACTTCCTTATATGGGGATTCAATATAATGCAAAAATATTATGGATTCAAACTTTTTTATGTTGGTTATGTGTTATATTCTTTACATAACTAGTCCTCAGCGTTGTTACGTTGTGCTAGGGGATTTATAGGGGGTAGTGGCCCCTATATGGGGTTCAAGGTAATGCCTTGATTTTTCTTTTATGTAGACCCAAGGATGGTGGGTGGACCCACCCATGGTTTTGCACATGTTTTTTGTGCATGGCTTTGGGGAAGATGGTTTTTCCCATGATGTTTTGTAGATCTGATTAAAGAAATATGATTATGTTCTAATACAAAGTTAATGAATTGAGGGTTTATGAATGCTTCAGTAGGTATAAAATGTATTGTAATATTAAAAGGAACATAATGAAAATCTATCTTCTCAGTTTTGGGTTCGAGGAGAAAAATATCTGTGTATATTTTATGTTCTCTCTCTCTCTCTCTCTCTCTCTCTCTCTCTCTATATATATATATATATATATATATATATTCATTTGCAGGTAATTTTTGTACATGGTTAATACCTTCATTCTCCCACCGTGAGGACTCATCAATAGAGGCTCGACATTTGAAGGTTGGGAGGAAATTTATAAAGGAATTTCACCCTTACAATGATTAAGGAATTACAAATCACCATGACACCATTAACTTATTCATTTAGTTGGATGGCTAGGCTCTATAATACATCTAGAGGTTTTTCATCGTTGTTTGTGGAAATCCATGACCCCTAAACATAGTTAATTACTCTTTCCCCTTCAAGTTCATGGTCAACACCCCTAGCTACTACCCTTGATAGAGAAAAAATTATTTCTCAATATTTATTTTATTTTAAAATATTTCTATATAATTAATAGTTCATCAAGTTTAATTGTCATTGTAACAACTTTGGGTTAAAAGTTCATGTAATAAAGTTAATAAAGCTAAAATAGGACCAAGGGCATGGGACACGTATTCTAAGCTGAATGTTGGGCAAAAACTCCTATTGGGTGTTCATTTGGTTTAATATGGCTAAGGAGATTAACAAAGGCAAAGAGGCTTTAATTGGCATTTTATTTATTAAAATAAAGGAAGATAGGAGAGAAGGGAGATGAAAGGTCACAAGCTTGCATGACGAGGAAAATTGAAGGAAAAATAGAGGAAATTGAAGAAAATAGAGGCCTAATGATAAAATGGTTTCTAAGGATCAGTGCATAGCTTTTGTTGATTTATCATTTGTCAGTTTTAACTTGGAGCTCTCTCTATTCTCTCATACTATTGCACACTTCAGCATTCTTAATTCACTCTAGCATTGGAGAAAGGAAATCAAAGGAAGGACAAGAAGCCAAAGGAAAGCAAGGGATAAGGAAAAGTTGGATCAAGCAACTTCAGTCGGAAAACTTGCAGGTAACAAGTTGCATGTGAGATTTCCTGGTTGGTTTGTTAATGCATGCTACATACATGTGTGTATTTGGTTATCTTGTTGTTATTGACATGGGTGGTTTCACTCCTGCCTTGCCATTTTTGGATAACCATGGTGTGATGGGGTTCTTTTATTCAATTGAGCTTTTGATTTTTGGATGGTTTTGGGACTAGGTGAGGTGTTCTCGGGAAAATTCCTATAGGGCTTGGGAATCTCTTAATCGATTTTGGCATGATTGTGGCAAAGCCCGAGGGTGGAGTCAAGAAAATTCCTCAAGGTATTGGTGAAGGAACTATGAGGATTCCAAGCTTTTTTGGGCCTAGTAATCTCTTGACCAATTTTGGCGGGATTGTGGTAAAGTCCGAGGGTGGAGGTGGTTAATCTCCAGGAAGCCTTGGTTGTATATGTCTTAGTTTGCTTATGTGAGCTCTTGACCGTTTTTTGCGAGATAGTGGGAGCATGTGGGTGGAGATTGTTTAATATCCGAGATGCCTTGGTTGTTTTTGTCTTAAGCCCTACATTCATGATTGGAATATGGCACGGGGGTGATTGGATGAAAGAAATATATGGTTCAGCTCAATCTATAGTTGGTTGGTACGTGGAAGTCCTTGAGTTGGTTGGCTTTTGCATATTTAATAAGCAATCTTATCCTATTGTATTTCATGAGTACTTGTGCTTGTTATTATTTGGTTTTGAAGGTTATTCTATTATTGTTATTATTTTGGTTATATGCTAGTTACACACATAGTTCCACAACAAGTTCTAGTTATGGATCTTAATATGTTTGATTTGTTGATGAATGGTTAATGAATGCAAGAGCTAACAAAAGTGATTGCAACTATTATGAGAGGGAATTAGACCTTCTTAATGATTATCAGATAAGTATCAGACCCCTATGCTCAAATATGTATTCATGGCCTATAGATTACATGTTCTCAATATGTTTGACAAAATGACTGTCATGGTTAGGCCTCGTTAGGTCAATTATTCGATCCAGTTTGACATGAATGGTTTTATCCTAATGTTATTTATCATTCTAGAAATTCTAATTGAATTCTAGGTAGTGGTTTGGAGGCTTGCCTGGAATTTAGGCTCAAAATACGTGACTGCACCCTTTGAACTGAAGAGTTTAGGTTACAACCGCTACTTGGTAGGCTTATGAATATGATTGGAAGCTGTCAACCACATGGAGGCCTTGTCATGCATGTGGTTGGTAGTCCAAGTCACTAGAAAAACATTCCAATCCAAGGTTTGGGCACTAGAGTGGTTGTTTGGCATTGAGAGTAGTTGTTTGCTTCTTGGGCGTCTTGTAGTTCCGAGGAAGGTCAGTAAGGTTCTAGTTTGTCCATTCTGCTTCCTTAACTATACTTAGGAGGTTGAGTCATGTCATAGTAGCCCTCAACTCATGTTAACCCTGAAAGGCCAGTGAAAGTGGGTAAATGTGGGAGGAGTTCGTTACAGCTTAGTATCAGAGCATGGTTCAAATACTTGGATTGAATGGGAAAAATGTGTTTGTCATGCATGCATGTAAATTGGCTATATGGTTGTTATGCATGCATTGTTATGGTTATGATTGTCATGCGTGAGGTCATGGTATGTACTTATTATTATCATGCATGATGTCGGTATATTGATATGATTATGTATATACATGTATCGTGCTAATCTGGACTGATTTTGTAGATGAGATAGCCTCCAATGAACTTCACTGAGGTATGTTGATTGCATTTATATTTGGTTTATCTAATATGGTATGTTTGCAGAAAGTGGATTATAGTTCACAACACTCTCCTTACAGATCAAACAAGAAACCAAGAGATTGGTACTCTCCTAACATAGTAGACACCTTGATAAGTTTAAAGGAAAAAATTAAAAGTTGCAAAGTAGACAGTGACATGATCATTTAGTCACAGGAAAGACTTGCTAGGGCACCAGAAATATTCAAAGGTCAATGCAGTTATCCTTTAGAGTTTTTCATACTTGTAGAGACACGAACAACCTCAAATCAGTTATGGACATGAGGATAGGACTAATGGGGCATATGGTAGTAGGTTTCATGGTGGGAACATGTTAGATAGGAAGACACAGTCCGAGATGGCAGGTTCATGGATACACTCAATAAGAGAGGCAACAGATATGGGTTCTACTCTACTTCTAGTTTAGACAGGTATCATGGTCATCATCTCTATCATCCTTATAGGAGGAGTGACAATGAATCTTGATCTCAAATACCTAAGTGAGAATTGAGGTTTTGAAGACGAGGTTGAAAATGATTACCAATATGGATTATATGAATATACCTGGGATGCGAGCCAAGGGCGAGATTATATGATCATATATATTTTTAGCCAAGACATGTTTTTTGAAGGAGATTTTTCTATGACATGGACATTGGAAATTGCTGGCGGCATGTAATCAACCCAATGTTACATTCTTTGGACTCAGGGAAACGCCTATAGCAAAACTTTCAAAATTGCTGCAGACTTTTACAATATATTGATTGTAGCAATGATCTTAAGCCACCTTTAATTTATCTACACAACCATGAGTTGAAATATGTAGTTATATAGTGTTGAAACATGGCCCTCATGACGGGCACATGATAACATTGATATACAATATTAAAATTAAAATTTTAACACTTTCATATTCTTGAATGGCAGAGGCTAATAAAGATAATTTTACGAAATGGGGAAGCATCATATATATGAACGTTTAGTAGTGTCATCATAAATAATAAAATAAAATATTATAAATAAAAAGGTATTTAGAAAAATATTAAATTTTTAAAATAATTTTTTTCAAAGTTTATTAAGTAATTGAAATTTAATAATTAATAATTTTGGTAATAGATGTTATTGAAAGGACATGCATACATGGAAATTCACATATGTTTAAAAAAAATAATATTCCATATATATATATATTCACTTTACAAGTATAATAAAATGTAATCTAATTCACTCTGAGTGCTTGCATTATTGCTTGTTAATATTACAACCTAATACAATGGAGATGACAAATGTAGTAGTTGCTTTACTATGAAATTTTTTCAAGAACCCTGGCAGAAAAACCATGGGGCAAAACCCTTGAACATGTTGCTAGACTAAGCTGTTTTATATGTCATTGTTTTAAAATTATAATTATAATTTATGTAATGGTAAAGAAAAGGGTAGATAATGGTGATTTAGTATGAATTTCTTTTAAGAATCTTGCAGAAACTCTTGGTAGAAAACCCTTGAACATGTAGCTAAACTAGGTTATTTTATATCTAACTGTTTAAGAATTATATTTTGAATTTATGTGATGACAAAGGCAATGGTAAAAAATGATTGATTATGCAAGAAAGAAGAACTAGTATCAAGTATAAGATGTTAAACACATTACATATTTGTGATTATAGTTAGAGAATATTTGAATTACAAAAATAAACTTGTGAAAAGTTTAGTAAATTTTATTTTCGCTTATGCAAAAAAACCAAAATATGCACTCCATAATTTCTATTATTAAATAACAACAAACTATAGCTTTAAAGTTTAAACATTATTAAAAACAAAATTTAAATTTTATTTGTGTTTAATATATAGATTATTTTTGTAAAAGTATTCACAATTTTAATAATTTTACATAATTTAATACATAAAAATTAATAAATATATTAAATTTTATTATTATATAATAAAATTTTTTTTTCTCTTTTTTTTAAATAAAATAAAGCTATTTATAATTTCTTTAAAAAATTTAAAATAATTATTTATAGAACTTAATTTTAATATTTTCCAATATTTATTTTTCATACTAAGCTATTATAATTTATATTGATATACTAATTAATATTAACTAAATTATAGTTAACTTAATAAATATAACAAAATTTACATATTAATTCTATAATTTTATTTATGGGAATTTTAATTATGAGTTGTTTTTTAAGCTTGTAATGATGAAAATTAATTAAAACACCGAACTGTAAAATTTCTTGTTGGCTTAAAACTATAATATTCCTTTATTAATATTATTTTCCAAACTATAACATGGTAACTTTACAGAAATGCAATTTCTTAGTTCGAATATTTCTTCTGTTTCAAATGCCTAATAGCCTGAATCTTATTTACATTTACAGAAAACAAAAAATTCAAGTATTATTATATTGGGATGCCTAATGATCTACCTGGTCAAACGATAATAATATTAAAAAATTCAACGCTTAAACTATAATGTTTCATTACTAAGGAGAAATATATTAGTGCTGCAAGGGTCAGTTATAAAGCATGTCACCAACAAAAATAACACAGGATTGTTTTTAGCTTTGGCCATTAACCCAAATTTGGGGTACATAATTTCACCATATTTTTAAGTAAGTATCTTTGTAAATGTGTAAGATTGAAATTTCAAGTAAGTATCCTTGTAAATGTGTAAGATTGAAATTTCAGGAAATGTGTTGTGCAATAATTTGCTAGAATTTAAATGAATTTATTGTTATTATTATTAAAAATGTGTTCAGTAATAAGTAATAGGAAAGAGACCATTAAAATATAATTATATATTAATTTTCATTTGTAATTTTGTATTCATAAGAAGCATTAGCCATTAAAGTTCTTTGTAGTATATTTTTTTAATTAAGCGTTGATGGTACCTAATAAGCCATATGGAGACACACCATAACTTTGATCGTATAAAACCAGGTTTAGGATGCCATAGCAATGAATTTTTAAAGAAAGAAACAATTCGACAGACAGAGAAAATTCATCTCTTGTTTTTATATTATAAATCATATAAGCTTAACTTAGTTGAACAACCAACGAATGTGCAATATTCTATCACTTCATAATGAACAATATATCACTTCTATATAATGGACTATGGAATGGTGACAGATTGGATAGAAGAAAAGGAGTGGAAATATGTTGGCTAAACAAAAAGTCCATCGACAGTTTGGGCAACTCTGATTGCTGTGGCTTGCAGGCTTTACGAATTTTCAGTGCAACAGTTGCTTGATCTTCCCAAAACATGATCGGTTCGAGGCAGTCAAACAGACTAGATTCATCCTTCATTTTATCTCGACAGTAACATTCGCCCTCGCCATCTAGATACTGTAATGATTTTTATTTTTTTATTTGGGTGGTATTATAAATTTAATTTAATTTTAGGTAATATAATTATAATTTATTTAAATATAGTTTAATTTTAGTTTATTTTGATTACAATATGTTAATCATGATTCTCATGAAAATTAGATTTCATATTGTAACCAAATTTTATGGGTGGCATGAGAGATATATCAGTATCAAGAAAGCTGAAATAAGACACAAACTTTTAATCCAATCAAATGGCAACAATTGTTTTAATTAAATTGAAAAATACTTTAATTGTTTATAAATTTAAGCATTAAAAGTTGTCATGGTCAACGCTAAACTAATAATGGTTAACATGCACATGGATTGTTAGTGTTGTGCCTTGGCAGAGACTCTTAAGAAATTTTGATATCAACTTTTAAATTTCTTTCAAAATAATAAAATAATAATAAATAAAATGATTATAATTTCTATTTTCAAATTCCAATTAGATACGTAAATAAACCATCTCTCTCTCTCTCTTATATATATAAACTAGTTCGTTTTAATATCAATTTTTGAAAAAACGTAAACTTACACATGTATATATACGAAGTGACTGTAATAAAATATTTTAATATGAAAAGAAAAGAAGTAATTGAAAATAAAAAGATTGAAAGTAATATTGAAATATATTTACAAATATATTAGTATAAAATGTTTGGTCCCTATAATATACTAGAATTATAAGACCTAACATAAAAATAAGTTTTAATGTGGAAAATGTAATCCATAAATAAAATATAGCAATGCTCATGTTAACTAAATTATTTCAATGTCAACAATATACATATTATATATGGTTTAAAATAATAATAATAATAAAATGTGTATATATTATATAAATTAATTGAAAAATTAAATTCTTATTGTGATGGCCTGATGTCTGGTTGCAATAACAACCTTCCAAATCTGATGGTTATACCTTCTATGTCTTCAATCTGTTCTTCATGCAATTTGTGGAGATCCTGGGTCATGAACTCTGCTTTTCAATATATGTAACACTTAAAGGATCTTTAACGCAAGGCAACTCTACGCAATCATAAAATCAAACATCTTTTAAACGCCTTCTTGCCAAAACTTAATACAGCAATTGTTAATTGGGTTAGCACGAATCTATTTTAATTGACCCGCGTCCAATTGGCATCGTATTAACTTGGTGGACAGGGTATGGAACTATGGAGCAACGCGCGGCAATATCAACACACCATATCATAATACAAAACTATTGGATTAATCGATGGGCGGCCAGTACACAGGGTTTAACATTCTTCAATCCCCTTATACAACCACTGTTTTCATTAATTATGCACGCATGTGGTTATGGGAACAGCGCACCGTGAATGAACCCACAGTTCCACGCATTCAATATAATAACAATACTGTTCAAATTTAATTGTAGCGTTTACATCCACAGAGCAATACAAAACATTGGACATGCGATAAGGCGTTTTACACTGCTTTCAAATGGAAATCCACAGACATATAAAATTCTACAGCTACAGCATTCGCACCAGTTTACTTCATGAACTACAAGCACCGATTTAATACAAAATTCAGGCATTCATATTACACATGACACCGCCAGTTTGGAACCAAGTTCTATCTGTTCTATTCAATCAAAAAACCCCCTCCTGAACAGCGCGCCCCTGTTTTCATTACATAGTTAATTCCTTTTTCCTCATACACAGGTCCGCACCTTTTTTCCATATTCCATTGACACTGTTTTTTTCATGCATACATAAAAGCTAACTCTAGAAGAAACTTTCCTATTTAGCAGCTGATTTTTTCCATTCCTAGTCTAGCTGCTTTATTACAAAAGCGATTACTCAAACCAAAGCAACAGTACCTAAAAATCCTAGCTTTTCTTTGTCATGCCTTATTCTATCTAAAAAGATGGCATTTTCCTATTTCTAACTGAGGAAAAACATAGGAACAGCAAGCTTTTCCCGTCTGAGTGCATGCTCTTGCATCATATTGTTATAACATTTCAAGTATCATTAGTTTACATTTCAACACTTTTATTAATGATTAATTTTGAATGGAGCAAATATTTGTTTGACTAAAACATTATATATATAGAGAGCAAGAGAAAGAGAGATTCATCTTAACCAAGTCCATAGAGGGATGCAATCTTTGGAGGCGTAATTTTAAAAATTTTTCACTATAAAAAGAGATTGCACCTCAAGAGATTCTCAACACTTCTTAAATCCATAATTAAAATAGATCTATACCAATATTAGATAAATAAAATCATGTTTCACATATTTTTATGTACTTAAAAGAACATTAAATCCTAGAAACTAATTATATAAGTTGTTTAAAAAAAACAATCAATATAAAGAAAAAGTTAAAATGGCACTCTAATAAAAATTAGATAAAAATGTCTTTTCAAACTATCTCAGCTCACTTATTTTGTAATAATATAATAACGCTTGAGACAAAATATGTTCACCAATATCAACGTCACATTGGTTTGAATTATATTGTGCTCCCCTCCCTTTTATTATTGTTCAAAGCCATCTTACCATTGGGTCCATTACATGGCTAATTCATGGTCAAGTACGTCACATTTCCATTAGTTTTAAAAACATCTTGCTCACATTGTTTTAATCTTTTTAATAGAGCTTTGAAGGCATAAAGGAGGCAACTTTGAATTCAAGAATGGTAATATGTCATGGGAACATATACTTAATAGTGAGGAATATTAAAGTAGGATACACATGAAATTGATTCCGACATCTATGCTTTTGAATATAAAATATATTTACGAGCAATAATCGCTTAAAATTAAGCCTCTCAGCCACCCATTCATACCACATGCAAAAGCCATGTTTTCCATCTTAGCTCACTTAGTTGCTTGTTCGAAAAAACGAAGCAGTGGATAAAGAGAGGAGGAGAAGGATAATTGTTCTTCTATCGTGAATGTGCATGTGACGTGTGTTCACTTACCCAAATACTCTTATTTTTTTTTTCCTTGTGAGTGTGGGGGAGCGAGGGAGGTTGTGAGTGTGGGGGAGCGACGGAGGTAGTGGGGGCATGTATGGAGGTACAAGTAATGCCCCCATTCATTTTACAAGTCTTCCCTTCAGATTTTCTTTTTATCATGATGTCTGCTTTCTTTAATGAGAATTCAATATACATGCAAGAAATACCATAGAGGTATAAGTAATGGGGAGCGAGGGAGGTAGTGGGGGCGTGTATGGAGTACAAGTAATGTTTTTATTCATTTTATAAGTTTTCCCTTTAGAGGACTTTTTTTTATCATGATGTCTGTTTTTTTTAATGAGAATTCAATATACATGCAAAAATACTATGGAGGTACAAGTAATGCTCTTATTCATTTTACAAGTCTCCCCTTTACAGGACCCTTTTTTTATCATGATGTCTGCTTCCTTTAATGAGAATTCAATATACATGCAAAAATACTATGGAGTTAAACAAGTCTCCAACCATGAGGACTTGTTAATAGAATTTAGAGATTTCAAGGTCAGGGGAAATTTATAAATGAATTTCATCCTTGCAATGATTAAGGAATTGCAAAGTATGATGGCATGAAATCCTTCATTTAATAAGGTGGTTAGGCTTGCAATATAATTTTCGCCATTGTTTATGTCAATCCATGACCTTATCATAGTTAATTACCTTTTTCCTTCAAGTTCATGGTCAACACCTCACCTACCATCCTTAATAAAAATAAAATTATTTCTTAATATTTATTTTATTTTATTTTAATTTAAGTTATATTATAATATTGTTCATACTATAATTATTTACAATCACATTTTTTTATCATCTCATAAAATATTTCTATACATTCAATAGTTTATCAAAATTTAATGGTGGTCACAACAATGGTGAAAGGATGTTGGTTAGAATTAATGTATGAATCCAAAATCAATGACTATTAATGTGGAATACATTTTTTTATCATTAAATCTATTATGTTCTCAATTATGTGATAAACATGATTAAATCTAATATATTATGTTCTCAATTATGTCATAAACATGTTATAGTGATATTAGTGTATCGAATTAATTCATGAACATGATGAGCGACCACAAAATTATTGCTAGGTTTTTTCCTCTTTCCAAGTAAATGCCTTACTTTAAAAGACAATGAAGGCAAATACATACCCATGCCATAATAACATTTAACATTTAAGACATTTTAGGATAATGTATAAATTGTAACTTTTTTTTCATAATTAAATTTTAAGAATAATAAAAAATATATAATAAAGCATATTTTTTTATTATATTAAAAATGAAATTAAGATGGAATTTGTTTTTTTATTTTTTATTAAATATTTTTAATAATTAATGGTTTTTTAATCAATATTAAGATAGATTTTTGTTTATTATATATTAAATATTTTTTATGATATTAGTATATCGAATTAATTTATAAACATGATGAGCGACCACAAAATTATTGTTAGGTTTTTTCCTCTTTCCAATTAAATACCTTACCTTAAAAGAGAAAGAAGGCAAATGCATACCCATGTCATAATAACATTTAAGACATTTTAGGATAATGTATAAATTGTAACTTTTTTCATAATAAATTTTAGTAACTTCTTTTTCATAATTAAATTTTAAAACCAATAAAAATTTATAATAAAGCATGATGGTTTTTTTAATAAGATTAGGATAGATTTTGTTATTATATTATTAAATTATTTTTTTCATAATCTTAAAAAAAATTGATGTTAAATTATATAATTCATTATTTATATTGAGTTATAAGGTGCATCTTATTTTTTTTAATATAATAGTTGAACAATCGCCAAAGGTCTTCATACTTAACCATAACCTATTAGAATGAAAACATGAAAGGATCTCTTGCTGCAATGGAGAGAATTCCTGAAATAACTACTTTTCCCTATTTATTTTAAGGAATAACAGCTTCCCGAAAAATCATAGAGCTGCGTGAAATCAGCTTCCATAGAGCTGCACGAAATCAACTTCGCGAAGAGTTGTGCCAAAGTAGCCGAAAGTCACTCCTTTGCCTCTCCACGTAATTTTTTTATTATCAAATTGCGGTACTCTTCTCTATTTCGTTTGTGCATGTCTAGAAAAATAAGATGGTTTCTCTAGACAGTTCATGTTTGGAGAAATTCGATTTCTAATTTAACAAACAGGTAATGATAGTGGTCGTTGTGAAGAGAATCTGTGACAGGTCGAGATATGAAGAATAAGAATACATCTCAGAGATCAACACCATATGATGCCTTCAACATAGGAACCTGGTGTAGTTACAGGGCTGGTGGCATGAATGTGATGAGCCACTACTTGTTTATGACTATATGCCCCACGGTAACCTTGTCTATGACTATTTGCCTAACGGGAGCCTCGACAAGCTCACCTTCCAGTATGTGTCACTCTTCTTTCACATCGCAAAAAAATGTACTGTGTTATTTTATCATTACTAACAACTTTCAACTTTCATTTATATTAGTTCATGATTGAAACATTTCAATAGTGTGCTCTTAGGCATTAGGTCTATAAGTGAGACGTGTAATATTTCCATGGAGTTTATATATATATATATATATATATAAACTGCATAACTATATAATAACTATGCATAACTATTTATTAACTGCATAATTATATGGGCTATATGGGCAGACAGGATAAAATCCTTAGAGTTGAATTTTTTTTTATAGTGGAAAACGTTGAGAAAGGATAAAATCCTTAAAGTTGAATTTTTTAACTATGCATAACTATATATTAACAGCATAACCATATGGGCAGAAAGGATTTTTCATATTGAAAAAAGTTGAGAAAAGTTGAACCTTCCTTTTTTCATAATGAAAAAAGTTGAGAAAGGATAAAATCCTTAGAGTTGAATTTTTTTTTTTTTTTTTTAATATTGAAATAAAATCCTTAGAGTTAAACTTTTTTTTCCTATTGAAAAAAGGTTGAGAAAGGATAAAATCCTTAGAGTTGAATTATTTTAACTATGCATAACTATATATTAACTACATAACTATATGGGCAGCTATACAGAGATGTAAAAAATACAGAATTCACTCATGGCAAAAACAGAGAGTAAAACAAAATAAGGTTGGAGCAACACAATAAAAACTTTGGATTGAATTCTAAATCATACAAAATACATTCACATGATACTGCAACTCATTCACCAAGTAAAACAAAGGTTTACAGTGATTTAGTAATTGTTGTTTTCACGTGCCCACCAGAATTTACTCCACCCTTTTCTCCTCGGAGACTCTTGCTCTCTTTCTTTCCAACTCTCCTCTTTGCAAAATAACTTTTACATACATATTTATCTCAACATACAATTTTTACATTAATGCATGAGAGAGAAAATAATTAATATGATGTTGTTGAGTGTTGTAAAACACAGTAACTGTTGTTTTCACGTGCCCACCAAAATTTACTCCACCATTTTCTCCTTGGAGACTCTTGCTCTCTTTCTCTCCAACTCTCCAACTCTCCTCTTTGCAAAATAACTTTTACATATGTAATGACGGGGTAAGTTATGTGAATAAATATTCTGTTTTACCATTGAAGTAATTATGGAACAGAAATCATTATCTTTTTGTGAAAAATGAATTGAATATTATTAATTCAAAACTGAGTACAAATTGAATGATTACACATAATAACTTCTATGAGGAAGTTATTCTCTTTTCTTGCCACATGATAAATGAAAATAAAAAAAGAAAAGAAAAAGAAACAGTTGTTAACAGGGAAAAACCCTAACTGTTTCTCCTACTCCCATAGAAAAGGGAAAAGGAAAAGGACCCGGGTTGTTAAGGAACAAACAGGGAGAGAAGGCAGAAAAAGGAAGAAAAGAGGGTGCTAAGTCTGGTAAGGACCAGATAGCACAGGCACAGGTGGTGCAATATCTTGTTGAAGACAACGGTCTCGCAAGAGGGCTTGGGGGGAGACTTAGTCTGGTGGACTGATCTCATGGTTGGGAGGAGAACAAGCATCAAGGTATTATCCTTTAATCTGGAACCGCGCTGAAGACTATAGAATAACGGTTCAAGTCAGTACAATTATCATTTTATTTTATGATCTGAGGTATAATCGTGTTTGTAAAGATATTATTTGGACTGTAGGTTAGAGTATTAATATGACAAATATTCTTAATTTGTTCAAGAGAAACAATATACAGATGCTACGGTAAGAAAACCAATAAAAAGTATACATGTACATATGTATAAGCAACACTATGAATCATTAAACGAAGTCTGATGAAAAGTATACATGTGTATATATATATACATCAGAACACATTGATTCATTAAACAAAATCTGAGGTGGAGCCGAGCATGGGTAACTTAGAATCCGAATAGAATATTACACAGATTCGGTGGAGTCTCTGTAGAACGGGATTCAAGAAGAACTAAATATAAACCCTACCTTGTTGGGTAGGGGTGACATAAATCAGAGACAGAGTCTCTGTAAATGAAAGAAAAAAACCGAATATAAGAACCAACTTCTGAGTTGCATTCGATAGAAGGAATGTAATCATTAAAATAGCAGAAATTCGTAACATGTAAATAGTGATACAATGACAAACAGGAAAAGACCCCGAGCGAATATTCAACCCAGACATATACACATATTCATATTATGACAAGAAATGCTGGAAGCGCGTGCGCATAGCCTGTGCACAGGGGTTCAATTAATCAAAAAACACGGTGGAGTAACGACCATTGCTCTCGGTACGATAAAGAAGACACAGTACCGTGGTAATGACTATACTACTTTAAAACTGTCTAATCCTCACATGGAATAGCATTACACGAATGTAACAGTAGCATAACAAGAGACCACGAGCAGTGACAATTGGAAAAGATTCAAGACATGCGCAAACTATGTAATAATCGAGCTAACTGCTATAAATGAAGAGATTGGTATACCACAGTATGCATAAAAATCTATAACCAAAACAATGCAGGCGACAATAGCCATGGTCGAAAACCCATAATGTAAAAACAGTCAAGGCCTAGCCAAAGCTTCCAGTGCCGAGACCGTTAAGGGTCTTAACCATGCGTTATGCACACAAATAAAGACAAACGATGAAACATTATATATATCTATTCCTTTCTGTATAACGAGCATATAGTAAACGTGTACAGACCCACTAAGGGTTACAGAGATATATCAAGAACATTACTTTCCAGAGTTAAACCTCATGAAATAATAAATTAATTAAGTTTTGCCGAAACCTCGGCCACAAGAGTAAACTGGAAACAATTACAATATCACTACTTCAGGAAACAGAGTAACTGGAAATTCCACATGTGTCTGAAGAAAATAGAGTCATGTTCATCAATACATTATAACCACGAATCCAAAACAAAGGTGCAATTATGACAAATGCCTCGCAGCGCATCAACTAAGCCATCCACAGTGATGGTCGATTAAATTTTTGTACAATAGAACAATGACCAGAAAACCCAAATGAAAATAATACATTCCGAGTTTAGGGCATATGCCTATGAGTTCTGTTCAGGCACGGTAAATACCGTTGCCACCATGAAGGCCGTATCCTGGCTTCAAGCACAGGACGGCGCCCTCAGGCGAATAGGCCACAAGGATTCAACCTCCAACGGAGCAACGGAGAAATCGCTTGACAGAAAAGGGGAAAATCAACTTCAACCCAATATCAAATGCAATTATAAATCCTACGCTACAAGGGTGTAGGCTTATCTGAGGAGCAGTTTCCAGAAATTAAGCTTGAGCTGCATAGAAAATCCCTCTAACTCTGTCAACCAAATCATGCACATGAGTTAATGGTAACAGTAGGCGATTCCAAAGAAAAACAATAGCTGTACAATTTCTTATTGAAAACAAAAGGAATTACCTGCAATGTTTCAAGTAGAATGGCGTGCCAAGAATAGTTACAGACTCCGGAGCATATCTGCGAACCATGCACCACCATTGGAGACGACAACGAGGAGCAGAGGAGTATAGAACAGGAGGCAAAACGATTAACCGTGGAAATGAAACCAAATGATAATATAAAGCGAAACCCTAGAGCAACCTCACAACTGGCAGTTGGCCTGACCGTCCGATCAAGGAAGGGCGATATCTGCCGTAGATAAGATCTGTGATCCCGAGGAGTCCATTGCAGGACCATGTCATTTATTATCTCCTCCAGCGAGCTCAGCTACCGCAATCCAGATCGATGAGGAGAAATCCCGAGACAAGCCAACTGTGTCCCTCTCCGTTCAGGAGAGTAAATGCGCTTAGGTAGGTGATCGTTGGTGGCATAGGGAGCTGGGAACATCAGACCTACGTTGCATCAGCGGAAAGGTTACAAGGTTGGGTTATTAATAAACGCCACCTCGGCGGAGGTTACGGTATTAATGTATTACCATGGTCGTCCAGGAGTCTGCAACCTTAGTAGTTACCCTCCCTTAGCTGTGTGGAAGAATAGATATAATAATACGCAGACATACCTGATGTGGGTAAAACAATAATTACAATCAGAGTATATGTGAAATTAATCAAATTTTTTTTATTTTGCATGGTAAGTAGTGCATGGTAAGTATTGTGGATTGTGACATATGGTATCAGAGCCCAGTTGCAAAACTGAGGCCTCTGGGTATGGATAGATTGACATAAGAGGAATAATATTTTTTTTTTTTTTTTTTTTTTTTTTTTTTTATATAAAATATGAACTTTCCTTATCATTACTTTTGATTTTGTTTGGAATAAGCACAGGGTCAGGAGTTTCGAAAACTTGCAGCATGAGGAGAGCAGATAACACAACTCGACGACCTGTGATGGGACAAGGGATACCTAGCCCCGAAAATAATCCTGAACTATGGGTCCAACTTGGGGAAGAGGCCAGAGTTACAAATCAAGCCATTCTGGAAACCGTACAGGAACTTAAAAATGAGATGGCAAGGCTGCGGGAAGACAATGCTAGACTAACGATGGAGCAAGAAAGAATACTGAAAAGTTTATCTGATCGACAGAATCAAGTACCAGCTAATCCTAGCATGGAGCAATAGAAGATGTCGGAAGAACAGAACAACCCTATGCCCCCTGAAGGATCGGAGGAACAGGAGGAGCGTTCCAATAATGTAATTCAACAACAAACTTCGAAAAGACAAAGGGTGGAACTACAAGGGGAATTTCGCAAAATTAAACCACCACATTTTGATGGGGAACAAGAAGAAGCAGCTGAAGCATGGATAATTAATATGAACAAGTATTTCCAGCTCTATGAATATGACCACAATCTTAAAGAAATATTGGCTATTTTTCAGCTACAGGGAAAGGCCACCTTATGGTTGGAGGAAGTGAAGATTGTAAAAGGAGTTACTGAACAGACTATTACCTGGGATAACTTCCAAAAGTATTTTAAAGAGAGGTACCTAACTGAATGGTTCTACGATGAAAAGGCAAGAGAGTTCCATGATCTGCGTTTGGGGCAGCAGACTATGGACGAGTTCATCACCCACTTTACTTCCCTTCTTCATTATGTGCCATATATAAGGGAGGAAAAGGCAAAGGTACAAAGATTTGTAAGCAGCTTACCGCCCTACATGCGAGAAAGGATTGAATTTGACAATCCAAAATCAATGGATGAGGTAATTCAGAAGGCCAGAATCTGTTATCAGCAAAGCAAACAAAAGGGGGAAGCAGCTGGCAGAAAATGGAATGAGAAAAAGAGCTTTAAGTCAATAGGAAACAACAAAGGAAATCGCAGCAGTGGAAGTAAGGGAAACGGCAAAGGATTGAACAGCAGAGTCCCAACTAGGACCACATCCAAATTTAGGACTAACAATGAATCTAAAGTTAGCGAACAACAGGCACGCTTGGACAATGAAGGGACAATAAGACCCCCGGTGCAATGCTGGGGTTGTGGGGGACCCCATTACATCAAAAATTGTCCACAGCGGAAGGGGACAGAACAGTTATCCCAAATTCATGAAGCCTCAATAGTCGGCGAAGTGGGACGCAGTGTACCTAGGATTAATGTGGCTTTGGAAGACCGGCAAGCGGAATATCAGCCAACCATGGTCGAATTCGAAGGTAATATTTCAGACCTTACTGTATCTATTTTAATTGATCCTGGGGCTACACTGAGTTATGTAAACCCAAAAGTAGTGGAACATTGTAATTTACAATCTGTTAAGTTTAAAAACCCATGGCTGGTGCAATTAGCTACGGGAGCCAAAAGACGAGTGATAGCTAAAATTAAGGACTACTCCTTCACCATAGCTGGATAGCCGGTAACGACTGACTTAAACGTGCTTCCCCTTGGCTCCTATGATATTCTAATTGGTATGGATTGGCTGGAAAAACACTGGTCATTAGTTGATTGTAAGACCAAGATTATCTACTTTAGAGATCACCTTGGAAATAGAAAAGAAATGCAAGGAATTAAATGACCTGTGCAAGTTCGACCAATAACAGCAAACCAGCTCGTAAAATGTATTCGAAAAGGATGCCAGGTCTATGCCATCCAGGTGGGTTATGCAGACTCTAAGGATAAAATAGCTATTCTAAATAATATTCCTGTAATCCAAGAATTCACGGATGTGTTCCCAGAAGAAATTCCTGGGTTACCCCCAAGAAGGAACATAGATTTTACCATTAAGTTGGTTCCAGGAGTGGCACCAGTGTCACAGGCACCATATAGAATGAGTGTACCCGAGCTGACAGAATTAAAAATGCAGTTGCAAGAATTATTAGACAAGAATTATATACGTCCTAGTGTATCCCCGTGGGGAGCCCCAGTGCTGTTTGTTAAGAAGAAGGACGAAACCTTCCGGATGTGCATTGATTACCGACAGTTAAATAAGTTGACCATTAAGAATAAATATCCTTTACCATGGATCGACGAACTATTCGATCAAGTGAAAGGTGCAACGGTATTCTCTAAGATTGATCTGCGTTCCGGTTACCATCAAATCCGAATTAAAGATGAAGATATCGCTAAAACAGCTTTTAGAACCAGATACGGTCATTATGAATTTGTGGTCTTGCCGTTCGGACTTACCAACACCCCCGCAACGTTCATGTGTTTAATGAACAATATTTTTCATCACTATTTGGACAGATTTGTACTAATATTTATCGATGATATATTAGAATATTCTCGCACCATGGAGGAGCATCATGAACATCTTAGAATGGTGTTACAGACCCTTCCGGAACACCAACTATACGCAAAGTTTAGTGTGTGATTTCTTTAAAGAAGAAATCCAATACTTGGGTCATGTAATTACCAAGGAAGGGATCACTATGGACCCAGAGAAGATAAAGGCCATAATGGACTGGCCTATACCGAAAGATGTGGCAGATGTTCGATCTTTTATGGGACTGGCTAGATATTATAGGAGGTTTGTAGAAGGTTTTTCTAGAGTAGCATTTCCCATTACCTCATTGCAGAAAAAGGGGAAAGCATTTCATTGGACCCCAAACTGCCAGAAAAGTTTTGAACAATTGAAAAACCTACTCACCACAGCACCTATTTTGAGAATAGTTGATCCTGATAAGGATTACGTGGTATGTACAGATGCAAGCAAAGAAGGAGTAGGTGGAGTTTTAATGCAAGAAGGCAAGGTGGTTGCGTATGAGTCTCGGAACTTAAAGGAGCACGAATAGAAATACTCTGCTTATGATTTAGAATTGACTGTCGTCATCCATGCCTTAAAAATGTGGCGACATTATCTTGTGGGCAGGAAATTCTTGCTGCTCACTGATCATCATAGTTTGACCAACTATTTCAGCCAGCCTACCTTAAACGCTAGACAAGCATGGTGGGTGGACTTCCTGAGCGGCTTTGATTTTGAGATAAAACATTTGCAAGGGAAAGAAAACCGAGTGGTGGATGCCTTAAGTCAGAAAATACAACACTTGTATGAAATCTCCATTAGTGGGTGGAAGAGTCCCATTTTGGAAATGGTTAAGGAAACCTCAAGTCAGGATGTTGAATATCGGCGGTTAAAACTACAACTACATCAATCTGCCAACTTGGCAGGCCAACCAGATTATGAGTTAGATGATGCGGGAATGATATATTTCCAGCAAAGATTATATGTACCCAACCAAGATAAAATTAAAAATCTGATTATGGATGAATTCCATGTCAGCCATTACGTGGGACACCCGGGATACCAGAAAATGATCACTGCCATCCGAAAGGATTACTTTTGGCCAGGAATGAAGAAGAACATTGCCGAGTATTTGGCACGATGTTTAGAATTCCAGCAGATTAAAGCGGAACACCAGCATCCAGCGGGATTATTACAACCATTACCTATTCCAGAATGGAAATGGGAGATCATTTCCATGGATTTTATCACAGGGTTACTTAAGACAAAAAGGAACAATGATTCCATTATGGTAGTAGTAGATAAGCTAAGTAAAGTTGCGCATTTTATACCGGTACAATCCACGTACAAAGCTACATAGATTGTTCATGTTTTTATGCAGAACGTGTTTAAGCTTCATGGACTTCCAAAAACAATAATTTCCGATCGCGATGTGAAGTTCACATCAGCCTTTTGGAGAACACTATTCGCTGATTTAGGAACCTAACTAAATTGCAGCACAGCATACCATCCTCAGACCGATGGACAAACGGAACGAGTAAACCAAGTGGTGGAAGATATGCTACGGGCATACGTTATGCAACAACCCACGTTGTGGGAGGAATATCTGCATCTGGTAGAATTCGCGTATAATAATGGGTATCACACCTCTACACAAATGAGCCCATTTGAAGTTATGTACGGTCGGAAATGCCGTACACCCTCTAGCTGGGGAGGACCCGAAGATAAACTGAGTTTGGGACCTGAGATGCCTAAAGAAATGGAAGATATGGTGAAAAGAGTGCGCGTAAATTTGAAGGCTGCTCAAGACAGACAAAAAAAATTTGCTGATCGGAAAAGAAGATTTAAGGAGTACCAAGTTGGGGACCACGTTTATATCAGAATTCAGGCTAAAAGAAGTACCTTACAATGGAGCGGGTGTGCCAAATTGGCACCTCAATACTGTGGACCCTTCCAAATCTTGGCTAGGATTGGACCAGTGGCATACCAGCTTGCCTTGCCGAGTCACATTCGGGTCCACAACGTGTTCCATGTTTCAATACTAAAGAAATATGTCTATGACCCTAAGCATGTGATCCAATGGCAGGATATTCAGGTAGTAATTATTGCTACAGCAAAACTATTGAAAATAATATTGAAAGAAAAACTAACTTTAGAAATTGTGCAATGCAGGTCAAACCGGAAGGAGAGGTTCTGGTCGAACCTCTAAACATCCTTGACCGGAGAGAAGTGCAACTGCGGAAATGAGTTATTACCCAAGTTAAGATTCAATGGCGACACTATGGACCTGAGGAAGCCACTTGGGAGGATGAAGAGCTAATGAAAAGAACTTATCTAGCTCTCTTCATGGTTAAAAGACACCGAGACGGTGTCCAATCTCAGGGGGAGGAGATGTAATGACTGGGTAATTTATGTGAATAAATCTTCTGTTTTACCATTGTAAGTAATTATGGAACAGAGATCATTATCTTTTTGTGAAAAATGAATTGAATATTATTAATTCAAAACTGAGTACAAATTGAATGATTACACATAATAACTTCTATGAGGAAGTTATTCTCTTTTCTTGCCACATGATAAATGAAAAAAAAAAGAAACAGTTGTTAACAGGGAAAAACCCTAATTGTTTCTCCTACTCCCATAGAAAAGGGAAAAAGGGAAAAGGACCCGGGTTGTTAAGGAACAAACGGGAGAGAAGGAAAAAAGGAAGAAAAGAGGGTGCTAAGTCTAGTAAGGACCAGATAGCACAGGCACAGGTGGTGCAAGATCTTGCTGAAGACAACGGTCTGGCAAGAGGGCTTGGGGGGAGATTTAGTCTAGTGGACTGGTCTCATGGTTGGGAGGAGAACAAGCAACAAGGTATTATCCTTTAATTTGGAACAACGCTGAAGACTATAGAATAACGGTGCAGGTCAGTACAGTTATCATTTTATTTTATGATCTGAGGTATAATTGTGTTTGTAAAGATATTATTTGGACTGTAGGTCAGAGTATTAATATGACAAACAGTCTTAATCTGTTCAAGAAAAACATTATACAGATGCTACAGTAAGAAAACCAACGAAAAGTATACATGTACATATATATACGCAACACTATGAATCGTTAAACGAAGTCTGATGAAAAGTATACATGTGTATATATATATATCAGAAAACATTGATTCATTAAACAAAATCTGAGGTGGAGCCGAGCATGGGTAACCTAGAATCCGAACAGAATATTACACAGATTCAGTGGAGTCTCTGTAGAACGGGATTCAAGAAGAACTAAATATAAACCCTACCTTGTTGGGTAGGGGTGACATAAATCAGAGACAAAGTATCTGTAAATGAAAGAAAAGAACTGAATATAAGAACCAACTTCTGATTTGCATTCGATAGAAGGAATGTAATCATTAAATTAGCAGAAATTCATAACACGTAAACAGTGATACAATGATAAACAGGAAAAGACCCCGAGCGAATATTCAACCCAGACATATACATATATTTATATTATGACAAGAAATGTTGGAAACGTGTGCGCATAGCCTGTGCACAGGGGTTCAACTAATAAAAAAAAACACGGTGGAGTAACGACCATTGCTCTCGGTACGATAAAGAAGACACAGTACCATGGTAATGACTATACTACTTTAAAACTGTCTAATCCTCGCATGGAATAGCATTACACGAATGTAACAATAGCATAACAAGAGAACACGAGCAGTGGCAACCTGAAAGATTCAAGACATGCGTAATAATCGAGCTAACTGCTGTAAATGAAAATATTGGTATACTACATTATCCATAAAACTCTATAACTGAAACAATGCCGGCGACAATAGCCACGGTTGAAAACCCATAATGTAAAAACAGTCAAGTCCTAGCCAGAGCTTCCAATGTCGAGACCGTTAAGGGTCTTAATCATGCGTTATGCACATAAATAAAGACAACGATGAAACAATATAGATATATATATTCCTTTCTGTATAACAAGAAAATATTAAACGTGTATAGACCAACTAAGGGTTGCAGAGACACATCAAGAACATTATTTTCCAGAGTTAAACTTCATGAAATAATAAGTTAATTAAGTTTTGCTGAAACCTCGGCCACAAGAGTAACTGGAAACAATTACAGTATCTTTACTTCAGGAAACAGAGTAACTGGAAATTCCACATGTGTCTGAAGAAAATAGAGTCATGTTCATCAATGTATTATAACCGCAATCTAAACAAAGGTGCAATTATGACAAATGCCTTGCGGCGCATCAACTAAGCCATCCACAGAGATGGTCGATTAAATCTTGTACAATAGAACAATGACCAGAAAACCCAAATGAAAATAATACATTCCGAGGTTAGGGCATATGCCTCTGAGTTCTATTCAGGCACGGTAAATACCGTTGCCACCATGAAGGCCATATCCTGGCTTCAAGCACAGGACGACGCCCTCAGGCGAATAGGCCACAAGGATTCAACCTCCAATGGAGCAACGGAGAAATCGCGTGACAGAAAAGGGGAAAATCAACTTCAACCCAATATCAAATGCAATGGTAAATCCTACGCTACAAAGGTATAGGCTTACCTGAGGAGCAGTTTCCAGAAATTAAGCTTGAGCCGCATAGGAAATTCCTCGAACTGTGTCAACCAAATTATGCACATGAGTTAATGGTAACAGTAGGTGATTCAAAAAAAAACAATAGCTGTACAATTTTTTATTGAAGACAGAAGGGATTACCTGCAATGTTTCAAGTAGAATGGCGTGCCAAGAATAGTTACGGACTCCGTAGCATATCTGCGAACTAGGCGCCACCATTGGAGACGACGACGAGGAGCAGAGGAGTATAGAACAGGAGGAAGAACAATTAACCCCGGAAATGAAACCAAACGATAATATAAAGGGAAACCCTAGAGCAACCTCACAACTGGCAGTTGGCCTGACCGTCCGATCAAGGAAGGGTGATATTTGCCATAGATCGTATCTATGATCCCGAGGAGTCCACTGCAGGACCATGTCATTTATTACCTCCTCCAGCAAGCTCAACTACCGCAATCTAGATCGATGAGGATAAATCCTGAGGCAAGCCAGCTATGTCCCTCTCCGTTTAGGAGAGTAAATGCGCCCAGGTAGGTGATCGTTGGCGTCATAGGGAGCTGGGAACATCAGCCCTACGTTGCATCAGCAGAAAAGGTTACAAGTTGGGTTATTAATAAACGCCACCTCGGCAGAGATTACGGTATAAATGTATCACCATGGCCGTCAAGGGGATTGCAACCTTAATAGATACCCTCCCTTAGCTGCGTGGATGAATAGTTATATTAATACGCAGACATACCTAATGTGGGTAAAACAATAATTACAATCAGAGTATACGTGAAATTAACCAAATTTATTATTTTTCATGGTAAGTAGTGCATGGTAAGTATTGTGGGTTGTGACATGTCCTCACAATGAACCACACTTGTTGATTTGAAATGCCATTTACGCCAAAGAAACTCTTTGATGCTTGACATGGATCACAGAAGCCTCAATTCAACAATTTTAGTTTTTTTATTTTTATTTTATTTAGATGGAATTAAAGTGTTAAACACTACAACATCTTTACCGTACTAGGATCAAATGTTGACATAGAAGTTAAGTTTACTTTTGAATCTCAAATATAAAGTTTTTTTTTTAAATAAAACTAAATATTATTTAAAATATAATATTAAATATTATTTTTTATCCAATATTTATTGTCACTCCCAACCATAAATAATTTACATTTTACTCAATATTTCCCTATCGATGACAATTTATAGTTGAGTTTATTTACTTTTAAATTTCAAGTATCAAGAAAAATACAATAAAAGTGGACCAATTGAGAGGAAATATTGGATAAAATGTAATATTATAGGGTTATATTTTACCCCATATTTCTTGTAACCTAGTTAAAAGTGGATAAAGATAAGCAGAAATATTAAATAAAATGTAATAATTACATTTTACCTAATATTTTTCCTAATTCATTTTTAAACTTATTATCATAGATACATCAAATCTCTATTTCTATAGCACATTATTACACATAAATTTTAAAATGTTTATCAAAGCAACCATTAGAATGAAGAAGCTTCTATGCATATATACACATTATTTTATACAACTAACTATATATCTAAATATAACATCAAACTAAGATGGACCTAGGATAGTTTAATTCCTCAAATAGATTATATTCCAAATGAATACCACGTGTCATTTTTAATTACTTAATTTTTATATAGTTATTTTTTTTATTTTGTTAATTTTATTTTATTGTCGCCGAGTTAAAATGATTACATTACATTATGTTATTCATTTTGACCACATTTTAATTTTATTTTTACCTAGTCAAAATGTTTACATTGTATTCCAATGCTATGTTAACTACCAACTTTAAATTAACTATTTTACTTTAATTATTGTTTTATTTTAATTTATTTTTATGTTTATGTAATTTGACCAAATAAAAATATTAAATAGGATAAGAATGGACATGACATAACATTACAACATCTCTACCATATTAGGTTGGACAGAGCTTCTTAATATTACAACATCTCTAGCATATTGGGTTGGAGAGAGCTTCTTAACATTACAACATCTCTGTCGCATGACAATGCCCAAGTTGGCGTGGGCACTGAGCCATGAGGTGGCCTGTGAGGTCGCATATGAGACATCTAAATGAAATCTCGTACAAGTCCATCCTTTGTATCAGATTTGTTCCTTTCGAGAACAACTCAATATGATTTGGGAGACCCCCCATATAATGTTTTTCGATTAAAATCCATGCAATCTCTTTATCTCGAGCACCCAGACACTGTGGGTCAACATATACAAACTTCTCGATGGCATTTCCAATATCCATGAAGACCTGTCGAGTCTAGAATTTGATTAGCAAACTAGGCAATTTGACCCATATTAGTTTGTTTTTTGGTGTCTCTTTTAATGGATTGAAGTCGATATACCGTGAGTGTAATGCCAAGAAACCCTACCCCTTGACACATGGAAGTGCCTTGATATTTTCCAAGTCCTCCTGGCTTAGAAAATAAATATTGTACCACCCATTCATGAGCCTCACTACCAAAGGCATATAGCCTAGAGTTGTCTTCCATTTTGTCTCCCCCCATCTTCGCATATGTCCTTCTTCCACTTCAGTAAATTGCAATTTCCCAACCAATGCCTTATTTTGTAAAATACTAACACAATCAATCAGAACATCATGGCCAAAACTTAAAATTAGCGTCAGTGTGGTAACACTGATAGTCCAATTATGTTTTTGGAGTCTGTATGCCCTATTTTTTCCATGAAGTCCCCCATGTGAACTCGGTAGCGCATTTCCTCCACTTGGTGCGTCCTCCAACACCTCCGTCCCTTACCAATATCTAGATACATATGGTCCACCACCCATATCCACCCTAGTGCCTCCACTATGTTTCCATTCGACCTCTAGTGTGGCGCATATGTACGCTGCATGTACCCATGTATCGGATGCCAAGGAATCCGAGATTGGCATATAATCAGAGAAATGGTGTGGGCAATAAAGTGGGCACCCTTTCCAAACTATGTAGGCATAGAATAAATCCCAGTCATAAAATTGTGTTTAAGGAAGTAGGTCAACGAGTTGGAAAATCTGTCCTGACACATACGAAAAGGAATGTATCAGAAACCCAGTCTTTTGTCATAGTAATGTAAACCCATGCCATAATACACCCGCATTTTGCAGAATGAGGAAACTGCCGCTGGATTGTTGCTTAGAGAAGGATTAAAAAGGAAAAAGGTTATAAAGAAATAGTTTCCCAATCCGAACTCCAAGAGAACATCCTCCAATAGGTAGGAATGTCAAAAATGAGTTGCCAGGGATCCATGTAAAGAAAACCTATGTCAAATATATTAAAATGTTCCACCAGCTCCTCCCACTAGAAAATTCAAATTCCATCGGAAACCGATCAGCCAATTATTGTACTTTGTGCACCTACCAAACAGTCCAGTCCTATTGCGACTTCATTTACTAGTAGTCTAGGAGAGATTGATAAGTAATCCCAACATCCACATTGATAACCCAAAACAAGAATAAATAATAAGCTACCCTTCATAACAACAACATCAACAACACCCCAGACACATCCACCGCCTGTTACAAAATTTGAAATCAATTTCCCTGCGTGGCCTAGATATGATGAAAGAATCCACCCATCATTGCCAAAGGGTATAGTAATTAATAGGACTCAGATAGGAACCCTCCCCATGATAATGGGATGGGAAGGCCAGAGATAGGATATCAGCCCAGATAAGCATCAGTTTATCTGGCAGTATGAGAAAAATGGCCCCTAAGCATACATATCAGAATATATATGGCAATGAAAAGGATAACAATGATGTGTAAAATTTTAGACAGTAGGAAAGTAATCATGCCATCCAGCAGTGGACACTAAAAGACTCACAAATTGTAACCCTCGTAAATAAGATCGCCAAATGTTCTATTTCACAATTACCAACAAGCAGTAACAGAAGGAGTGACGATGTAAAACCAGTGAGAGTGGGCGATAGGGCGAGAGTGGTGTGTCATCTAAAGCATAAGAAATATAACCAAAACTCAATGTGTGCTTAATTGATCGAGAAACATATGTTACCTGAGAGTCTGTTGTAGTGGCTATAACCACCCTCCAAAATTTTGGACTACACACAATTTCAGAGCCTCCCTTGAGAAATTCACTTGATGATTGCACACACTTGGGTTCACTTCGTGAGCTCGTGTGAGTCTTCACACCCACATTACTTGTTCATTTCACCCAAGATTTTACATGTTGAAGTCAAGGTCATGTTTGCGACCATGTTCTGGTCATGCTCAAGGTGTTCACTATGAAAACATGTCGCACTCACACACGGAGTCACATTCACTGTCGCGCAAGCGTCATCATGGTCGACTAATGATCAATCAAAAGTATTATGCTTGTTGCTTACACCATCAGTCAGTCATATTAAACATATGTGTCTCGATGGTTTGAGTCGTCTTGTCATCGAGTCATGTAAGTGTGTGTTTGCAAGATCACATATGCATCTTTCACTCGTTCACACACTTAGTCATTTTGATGAAGTTCTAATGACTAGACTCCCCTCTGACACCCAGACCATCAACCTGCCATCGACTTGATCAACTATCACCCAGAACAGTGCAGAAGCACTAAGCAATTCATTTCAAGCTAATTTGCCTACAAGAAAATCAATCAGCCTTCATGCTGGTCAACCAGAGATTTTGACTTGATAGCCACCCTGAGACTCACCCCCTCAAAAATGTCACAAAGGCTACAGACCTTTCCCTCTACACTGACTGGGAAATTGTGTAGATAGGCCAAATAAATACCAAGTGCCCGTCCTTATCTCCCTCAGATAATTGTGTAGTTTTTCCAGCAAGGCCTCCTGACAGTCGACCCGTGGCTCACTAAGAAAATTGTGCAGTTTTCATGAGCAAACCCTTTGCTACCCAATAGTCTGCTTAGCTTAGAAACTGCATAGAGGTGATCAACAGGGTAGCCTCCCAACATTAGCACAATTTTTCTCTCCAGTAACCCCTGGCAGCTGACTCTCAGTTCCCCCCAGGAATTGCACAGTTTTTGTTGCCAATCTCTTGTAGCTAACTGCTAGTTCCCTCCAGGAACTCTACAATTTTAGCTGCCAAGCTACTGCTGCCCACTTTTTTTGGAAATTGCACATATTTGGCCTGCACAACTTTCCCACAGACCAGACTATTCCTCTCAAAAACTGCACAATTTTGTCCTCCAACTGAGCCAGACCCTACGAATAGTCACTCTCGATTTGTATTTCCCATCTTCATCACCCAGTGACTCTTGTGTAGTTTTCATCAGCAGTGCCTAGAGCCTCCATCTTGTCTCGCAACCTTGTTACCTCACTTGATCACCTACATCCGAAATGATCATGTATCATGGTAGACTAGGAGGTTTTCAGATTTGATGTCATCTCGTCATGATTGACTGCAGGTACAGGTAGACAAACAAACATGGTGCGACGACGAATGGGATGAATTAAGGGAGCACATGCAGAAGCAAAGGTTCACCAATGGATGAACAAACAATGCATGTGAAGAGATGTTCTCGCAAATAGGTGGTCATGCAAAGATGTGTTCACGGATGGACGAACAAGCAAACATGTAAGATGTGCTCATGGATAGATGGACGGATGAACATGCACCTTTCGCGAACAAATGAACCTGTCAAGCCTTCCAACATACAAGTAAGGTGTAATGTGAAAAAGAAACATCAATCAAACCAACAACCATCGAGGACTCCGTGCACTTTTCCATGTGGAGGTGAAGTTGTGACACCATGAGGACATCCATCATGCAACAACACTACAACTCGACATACACACTAGTAGTAGCACGAATGTACCATCACTGTCATGATGAGTCATGCCATGAGTCATGTCATCCACATCTCTACTGGGGGCCATAATGTCAATCAATGTAATGTAATGTGGAATTCCAAGAGACCCACTCGTTGTATGAAGAGTCATGTAAAGTTTAAAGGTCATGGAAGTCAAACAGTCATGAGGGTAGTAGAACAACCATAACAGTCAATTTGACCCTTGGCTATAAATACCCCCTCATTTGTACATGGAAGGGACATTTCACCTCCTCTCCTCCCACATAGCCTTGAGAGTCTGTAATCCTTTCCTTGAAGAGTAAGTAGTGGCTCCAACACCTTGCCCATGGTGTGCGTGATGTATGGTGTAATGATGTGTCTTGGAACTTTCGCTTAATTCAGAACCCTGCTAATAGGCCAACAGGTTTTGACACATGTATTGTAACTGTTGTAAAATTAATCTTGAACACTTGTAATGCATGTTTCTTTCACCCGTGTTTAACACTTGAACTCATTCACTTATTGTAATACATAATCTATTAATGAAAATGTGTTGTATATGTTGTTAACATTGTCTTGCCCGTGGTGGTTACCTCCCTAAACATCAAACAAAACTTTCACATAAAACTTTCTATAACAATCATTGCACTCACGCAGACTCATCCGCTGACTATTGTATGTGTTATCCTTCCTTGTGTGTTGTGACTACCGCATTCGTGTGGACTGTTCTTCCAAAAGTTGTGCATGTCTTGTTTTGTTGTGTGTTCCTAACCGAGTTGGGGCTTCCTCCCAACTGACTTGGGACTCACTCCCACCCTCTCCCTCTATAGTGAAATAACCATTAACATGAGTGATACTAGCAATCACCAGGCACATAAACCTCACTTCTCGAAGACAAAGTAGGCCACTCTCCTATGCTACGAAGAAAGAGTCAAATCTTTAAGATAATGGCAAATTGGCCATGATAATGGATGGGACTCCCACACCAAACAGTGTGAGGTCTAGTTGGGACTTCATACTGGAGTGATCCCCTGAACGTTGGCGGGTCCAACACCAATAAAATTTTTGGTGCTATAAGGAGGCCAACCAATTGTATATGTTTGAACATCCTCTCACGGTCACTTATCAACCATTTGGTCAAGTCAGTAACTTGCACTCCCTCTCACCTATGTGCGACTTTGTAGTTGGTTACTTCTCACCTCCCAGTATTGAACACAAAATTCCATATCATCAACTTTGCTCCATTGTCCCATCAGCCGCCAGTTTCCAAAAGTAGTCAGAGTGAAACCAAGCATACTACATCTTCCATACACATCAAGGAAACCAAAGGCCACTCCTAGAGGGGTTGTTGCATCATCAATGGAAGAAGAAATTCTTGCCACACTTGAAGGTTTGGCATAAGCTATTGAAGACGGAGAGGAACCTCTAGTCTTCCGACAAGGGGAATGAGATACCCTTGTGATCTTGGGATCAGACTTTAGTACAGGAGGCAGAGGGGAAGGCAACGGAGGAGCCGGAGGTGGAGACAAACCAACGGACTTAGAGCTAGAACCATTAGACTCTGAAAGAGAGGAGGAGGATGAAGAAGAAGAAGATATGGCTAACCCAAATCTGAAATGGATGACTGAGGGACAATTGGCTATCCTGGATGTCTTGCACAAGATACCGAAGTGAGCAATGAGAATGAGCATGAAGCTAACCCTAACAGCACAGTGAAGGCAAAAGATCACTTGGACAATTTCTACCTGCAGCTACAAGCACTTGAGGTACGATATGATGACGTAGCATGTATACTTTTTCCATGTTCCTTGGACAGTCACGTAGTTGCATGGTATCACATCCTTCCATTGAACTCCATACAATACTGGGGTGCATTCTAATGCATGTTCCTTGAAAAGTTTGTTGATGACAAGACCCTAGCCATGCTACTCAAAGAATAGGGAAGCCTGAAGATGGAGGGAGAAGAAAAAGTAAAAGAATTTAATCAGAGGTTTACATGCATATTGAAAAAATTTGCAGTGGAAACCAAACATCACATGTGACTCCATCACTGTTGATTACTACATCTCTGCACTGGCGACCAACATTGTGCAGTTCGTCGAACGAGTTGCAAAACTAACACTCTTGGGAAAATGTGAGGAGGCTATTGCTGTTGAGAAAGACTTCATGTGATTGGAGTCATTAAGGATGATGAAACAACAAAGGAATCCAAATATGTGAGAAGGACGTCCCAAGCGATGGCGAGCACAGCTAGAGACAAGGGAGAAAATGATATTGAAACCCTCACTCGCCTCATTAATAAGTTGACAACGGAAGTGTCCGAGCTTAAACAATGGAAAATGAACACACCTAAAAGAAACCATCCACCTAGACAGAGACAGGGAATCATCTCATCGGACAACAACTGGTTCACTCCAAAAATTGCGCAGAGCTCTATGTTCTAGCTCAAACAATGTGCAAATCCTAAGTTTTGTTCATTCCACAAAGAAAATCACCCTGAGAACTCTTGTTCGGATTGGAAGCGAGGCGTGAAATCTATATGAAATCATAATTTTGATACGGAAAATAGTATGCAGGAGCAGCTGGAAGACACTGATAATGATGAAGAGGTTGCACCTAATGAAGCATGAAGTTCTGGGTATGTGGTGAATGCATACCATTGCTCCCAAGCAATGCCGAAGATGAACAACAAGAAGCAGCCCCAAAAGGAAAATGACGTTACTATCTCAGGAGTAAAGGGGCTCCCCTTACACATGGGGAAGCATAAGAAAAGATGATACTATTGATGAGGAATGTTGATCGACTAGCCGCCCCAAATCAGAAGACACAAAACAAGTCTGGGAAGACAGTGATAGACAAGGCTATGTCCATGAGTAGCAAACTGTAAAACACTTCGCTGAATGACACAAACATCCATTCTACCCCAGACACCTTGGTTAGTTTACCACCTCTCGAGTATGACATTGTAGATGACATGAAGAAATCTCGAGCGAACATCAGTTTGTTCAAGTTAGCCAAGATCCAGAGTCAATGAGACATCCTGTTGCATGCATTAGGACAGACAACAACGAATAGCACAACCTCTACCATTAAAGGATCAAGAACACCTCTCGGATCACTTTATAGTGTGCTCAACACACTCCAGATGGAAGAAGAAAGTTTAGGTTATCGTCCATTCCTACTATCATTTAAAACTTTTAACTGCAATGTTCACAACTACTTGGTTGATTCCGGCACAATAGCCGATGTCATGTTTCTCTCCATTGTGAAAAATATCAATGCAAAATGGAGTGAGACATCCGTGTGAATCATCCATCTTGTTCGAACATTAGTACCAACCATGCAATGAATCAACATAGTGGTTTTGGACGTACCAAAATCATATCGTCTACTACTCAGCAGAGACTAGTCCAACAAGCTGGATGGATATTTTGCTATAGACTGGTCCCACTTGTGGCTTTCATAGAAGGGAAAATGCAACCAAATATAGGTATTGTGCAAGAGGCATATGAAGCACAATGTCACTCCCCTTAACGGTGAGAATGAACTGTTATCCTTCGTAGAACTCATGTTTGGAAACTGCCTCCTGGAAACAACATTGGGGTGTTATCCTGCACGGCGAGCTCCAACCCCACCAGACACATAGTTGGGACTCCTTCCTTTCCCAACTGATGGTAATGGAACATGTAGAGTGAATTGTACCAATAGTAGTAGTAGTAGTAGCAACAATAGTAGCATTAGTACTAGCACGTCAAACGGTTCGTGTAGAGAGAAGTTGTGGACCATGTACTTTGACACATCAAAGACACATGACAACTCAGGAACCAGATGTGTCATGATCAATCCTTACAACACGAAGCATTTAATTTCAAGTCGATTGGAGTTCAAGTGCACAAACAATGTTACTGAGTATGAAGCACTCATGTTGGGCTTGCAGAAAGCCATCAGCCTCAACGTGGTCACACTCAAAGTGGTAGGTGATTCAAAGATAGTGATACGATGGGTACATAACATCATTCATTGTTTTTCACCACATCTCAAGAGTTACCAGAAAGAGTTGTGACAACTAATCTCTAACTTCTAAGAATTTAACATCATTTCTATACCACATAGGCATAATGCCACTGCCAATACTCTGGCAAACACAACTTGAAGAATGTCTTCGATTAGGGATAGATTTACTATTGAAATTTTGTATAAGCCCTCTATCCCAAACAACATAACTAATTTACATGTGTTTAATGATGATCAACAGATAGTGCATTTCATGGCCAATGCTGGTGTCTTGAAAGATGCAATGATAGATGATGATGAGCATGAGTGCTCTCTCCAAGCAGAAGTTGGTAACAAGAAAGGCCACCTTATCACAAAAGGTATGGAAACATTGGAAAACCTTTATGACTTGCAAGAACATTTTCAGGGGCCGAGGAAAAACAAAACCCACAGTTCCACCATGATGCACAAATTGATCAACCTAGGAACAGAACAAGATCTGAAGTTTCTCAGTCTTGGTACATGTTGCACACAACAAGAGCAACAAGCCTTTGTTCGCTTATTCAAACAATACCGATATGTGTTCATCTGGATGTATGATGATATAAAAACCTATGACATGCGGATCATGCAACACATCATCTTGATCAAAGAAGGGGTCAAGCTATATTAGCAAAAGCTGAGAAAGGTACACCTGTCACTTGAACCCCTCATATAGAAAGAGCTCACCAAGCAATTGTATGCATGTATCATATACAAAGTTCATCATTCCACATGGGTTACAAATATTGTTCCTGTACACAAAAAGTCTATGGAAATCCGCTTGTGCGTTTATTTTTGGAACTTAAATCGCATCTCGGAAAAATACAACTACCCCGTGCCATCTATGGATCACACTCTGCAAATAGTATCTGGGGCATAGATGTTTTCTCTTCTCGATGGTTTTCTAAGGATATAATTAGTTTCTGGTAGCAAAACCTGGCAGACTTAAGACTACTTTTTGTACCAAGTGGGGTAGGTTCGCCTACAGACAAATGTCGTTTGGGCTTGTAAATGTAGGCGTAACCTTTCAACACACCATGGACATCACTTTTCGCGTACTCATTAGACTGAGTGCAATGGTATACGTCGATGATCTGACTGTGTTCTCAAGAAGACGAGAGGACCACATACACCATCTGAAGAAAATATTTGAGCGATGGCAGAGATACAGGATTTCCTTGAATCCTAAAAAGAGCGTATTTGCAATGTTAGAGGGGAACCTCCTCAGAGAAATTCTTGCCAAAAGTAGGATCAAGGTGGATCTGGACTGGGTCCGGACTATTACACAGATCCCTCACCCATCCAATAAGAAATCCATGCAGTCCTTCTTGGGCAAGATAAACTTCCTCTGGAAGTTCATCTCAGATTATGTGCAAATAGTCAAGCCCATGCACAACATGATCAAGAAAGATATAGTCTATAGCTGGGGCAAAAGGGAAAAGTATGCATTCACCCAAATCAAGGAGGCCATTTTAGAAGTGCCTGCACTCTACATTTGAGACTTCAAGAAAGCTTTCTTGCTATACACCTTTGCCTTTGATAATTTACTCACTACAGTACTCACTCAAAATGATGAAACAAACGATGAACATTCCATCTCCTTCATGAGCACAAACATGCAGGGACAAGAACTCAACTACCCCATCGTTGACAAGCAAGCATATGAAGTTTACAAGGTAGTGAAACACTTCAACCCTTGCTTGTTGAAGAACCATTGCATAGTATTTTTTTCCTCACCTTGTAGTCTGCACGTTTCTTGTACAACAAGAAGTGGGTGAATGACATATGAACTGGATGAGAGGTTTGCGAGAGTATGATCATTAAAACAAGCCAATTCACATGATTAAAGGACATGGGCTCTACAAACTTGAAGCTGAAGTAGTACACGCACCAGAGAGTGGAGAAGAGCTCACCGGTTAGGAAGAGGAAATTGAGATGTATGATATAAGGCGAGCAACACCCCACTAAACATGAAACCTCTTGGTACGCAGATGTGCACTAGCACCTGGAGTAGGACACCATACCCTCTAAATTTTCCATCAGACAGAAGAGGGCATTATGCCTCAAAGCCTTAGCATATCAGTCAGTGCATGAAGTTCTTTACAAAAAGCACAGTAATGGAGTTTTGCTCAAGTGCTTGGAGGCACATGAATTAGAGAAGGCACTTCAAGATCTGAATGACGGACCCGCCACGGGTCACTTTATGGGAAACACCATTGTACACAAAGTTATGTGAGCTAGTTTTTACTGGCCCACACTATTTAAGGATGCACATGCTTATGCTTGCAAGTGCCTGGTCTGTTAGCAATGCACTGACAGAACATGAAGATCAACAACCCCACTATGCCCTGCTGCAGTGGCCAAACCATTCCAATAGTGGGGCCTGGACATCATTGGGGAAATATTCCCACATTCGTCAAAGAAACACTACTACATCCTAACCAAAATTGACTACTTCACGCATTGGACAGAAGTAGTTCTGCTCAAACAAGTGATCGACCAGGAGGTCATTAGCTTCCTCCAGTAGAACATCATCTCATGCTTAGGCATTTCGGTATCACTTGTTTTTGATAATGCAACGTACTTCTCGTCTTTCAAACTCTATGATTTTGCATTACATAATGGTATTGTGCTAAATAATTCATCTAAATATTACCCATAAGGAAATGGTCTCATAGAATCCATGAATAAAAAAGTCATCCGCATAATCAAGAAGACTGTTTTCTCTGAGCAGCGCAATTGGCATAGCACCTTGACGAATGCATTATGGGCTGACCATGTAACACCCAAGCCCTCTCTGAATACCTCACTGTACATCCTGGTCTATGATAAAGAAGTCATCCTCCCACCCAATATCTACTTGCTTGCACTTCGACATTCCGAAGAATCCCAAGGCAAGCCGTGCCAGCTAGTTCAGCATAAGATGGATGCTCTCTATAAGCTTCAGGAAGAAAGGATGAAAGAAAAAGAAAAATTCACACTCCACCAGAACTGTATCAAGAGATGGTTTGATAAGAAGTATGTAGGGAAAGCTAACTTCAGTGTTAGTGACTTAGTTCTAAAATGGGATAAGCCCCATGAAGACAAAGGCAAACATACGAAGTTCCAGTCCCTATGGATTGGTCTGTACATAGTCCATGAGAAACTTGGCCCACACACGTACCATCTGCAATCACTTGATAGGAGGGTTGACCAAATTCCTATCAATGGCCAATATCTCAAGCATTACTTCAATGTAGGTAGGGCCATGCCCTGTACCATGTACATAGTCCCCTTGGTGCTTGTAGTTTTCATCTTGTTTTCTTTGCTTACTACCTTTGTTTTATTTGGTTTGTTCTGCTTACTATTTTCATTCATGTTTGTTTTGGTTTCTTAACACCTTACTATTTTTGTTTCCAGAAATAAGTGTTGCCAACTACAACGTTATGGCTTTTGAATAGAGTATGTGGCTGAAATTTGAAGGGACTTGTGACACTGCATCACTTGGCAAGTCTTGTGTCTATCTTCCTTATGCTTGGTTATAATCTTTGGCCAATGAAGTATTGGTGGAAAATACGAACCGTCTACAAGGGAAATTTTAGTCTAATCATGAACCTATGTCCACACTGGGAAGCCCCATGCATGTACTCATCCTTCTGCTTTGTGTGCTGAAGCTCATCCAACTAGTAGAAACGGAGAAGGGGGAAATTTAAATGAGCAAACCTATGTCAGAGGTCTTACATGCTTCTCTAAAGGAACAACTTCTTCTGCTCTCAATAATTTGGGATCCCTCTTCTGCCCCAAATATAAATAAGTGCCTATACATAGTCTTCTTGAAAAATACAAAGGAGAAAGAAGAGAAAGGCTTCCTATGCAGAGAGGTGAAGCATGCAACTCCACCAGGGTACTGAACAGGCTCACTGGTAGTGGAGAAATGTGTGTGCTCCTACGTGACTCCATTGGGGTACTGTCCAGGCCTGCTGGCATCAGAGCAACACCAGAGATGAAAAATTATACAATGAAAATCTTCAACTTGCGAGCTAATCTAACCTTCGTAAATTCGAAACACTATGATTAAGTGAAACTATTGATTGTGTTTGATTGAGTTGGAAAAATGTGAACCATGTATGTCCATGGGGTAAGTGGGTTACCCAAAGTAACCCACATAATGATTCAATACTCCTTGAAATACTAAGGCCCTGTGCTATCAATGAACCAAAACAAAGAAGCTAGAGTTATACCAGTGTGTCACCAAGTGTTGTAGCAGCTACAACCACACTCAAAAATTTTGGCCTGCACCCAATTTCAGAGCCTCCCTTGAGAGTTTCACACACTCGGGTTCACTCCATGAGCTCATGTGAGTCTTCGCACCCACCTTGCTTGTTCATTTCACCCAATTTTTTTCATGCTGATATCAATGTCATGCTTGCAACCATGTTATAGTCATGCTCAAGGTCTTTGCTTCATGTGTACATGTTGTGTTCACTATGAAAACATTTGTTGCACTCACACACGGAGTCACATTCACTGTCACGCAAGTATCATCATGGTCGACCAAAAATCAATCACAAGTATCACGCTTGTCGCTTACACTATCATTCAGTCATGTTGAACATGTGTGTCTGGATGGTTGGAGTCATCTTGTCGTTAAGTCATGTAAGTGTGGGTTTGCAGGATCACATATGCATCTTTCACTCATTCACACACTTAGTCATTTTGTTGAATTTCTAATGACCGGACTCCCTCTAATAGGTGGACCATCACCCCACCATCAACTCAAATAATTTTCACCCAAAATGGCACAGAAGCATCAAGAAAGTCATTTCAATCTTTGATGCCCACAAGCAAATCAATCAGCCTTCATGTTGGTCAACTAGAGAGTTTGACCTGACAATTGTTATAGACATATTTGGGCACTGCAACTCCAATCACATATGTCGATCAACCAAGGGCTCTTAAACCACTAAAAGTGTTGTTTCATACCATAAAGGATCAAGGTCAACTGATTACATCATTTCCTAGAAGTTCCACTTGAAACACTACTCAGAACTGGTCAAAACTGACCCATACAAACTGCTCCTTGGTCAAAGTGCGATGCATCTCAGCTATTACACATGGGAGGTGCGATGCATACTGAAAAGGCCTTCTGTAGGGTGTGATGGGTGAAAGCAAACAAATGGCAGAGATAGTTTGCTAGGTGGAAACCCAGAGAATCTTCTAGAAACTTATCATATGACACTTGGCTCTCTGAATTTTCCCAGGGATGAGTAAGAGATCATGAAATCTCCAAGTGCAACCAAAAACTATTAGTGAAATGACACTAATAAAAAACCCAGAAGTTGACTCACCCCCCTGTAAATATCTATATATGGATCCCTCATCCTAGAGATCCAGAGCCTGGAATTTTGTAATTTGTAAGGAAGTGTTGTTGGTTTCTCTTTAAGACATTGTATTGTTGGGTGATCTTTCCTTTCATGAGGTGAAGAGGGCTTTCATGTTGGGATGATGATGCTAGATCAGACAGCTAGGTTGTAATCCTCTCTTCTACTTCTACTATCAATAAAGTTATTGGAGTTTTCCTCCATATACTTGTGTGTTTATGAATCTTGTATTTGTGTATGAAATTGTATGGTTAATGTACTTCTGATTCTACATTGTTTATGGTATCATAGATCTCTATGCTTTGATGGTTTCTTGTTGCTTTGCCTGTACAGGTGTTCTTTGAAGCGGGACATGTGAGAAAGGAGTGGCAAGCTCTATCAAAGGAGAGAGGAAACAAGCAAGGAGCCAAGCGAAAGATTAAGGTTGGTGCTCTCTGCTTCTCTCTTATCTATATTCCATAAAGGAAAACACAAGCTACTTTGAATTGTTTGTTTCTAAGACAACTACCCATCTTAGTGGGACTAGCAAATTTGAATAGACAATAGTTTTCCCTGAAACAAAATGGCGACTCCACTGGGCAGGTGAATTCTCTGAGCGACTTCTCTTGAACATATCAGCGACACTGAAATGGATTGGTAGAATTAACCCCAAAATGGATGGTACAGAGGACCAATGGTGATATGGTTGATGAACGAAATAACCCAACCCGACTCAATCATGGCGATGGAGTGAAAGTGTCATGTTCAAGAGTGACTTCCTACCAATGAGGTTCTTCAAGTTTTCTTCCCTTTTTCCTTAGTCATTTTTGACCAGTACCTCTTTATTTTTGTCAAGCTTGTGGAGGATAACATATGCTTGTTCTATAATTTTTCCTTCAGGCAAACTTGTCGCTATGTTTTAGCCAGCCTAGCAATAGTGAAACTCGCTCTTGTCCGGGTGGACAAGTTTGTCGCTATTGTTTTAACAAGTTTAACAACAAAGATAACTCGGTCCTTTTCATGTTTAGAGAGTTTGAAAGGGATGAAAAGGAAACTCCAATAGTCCATTTTCATGGTATAATCCCTTAAGTCCGAAAAATTATAAAATAATATGAAAGGGATGACTTTTCGATAGCTTCAACGAGCCGAAAAAGACAAGCACTCGATCTTTTTGTGGAATGATCCTTCAGGTCCAAAAATATTAAAATGTAGAGGAGGGATGGCACTTCCCTTTACTTTAATGAGCTGGAAAGGCCAATAGCTTGGCAATATTTTTATATTTTACGAGTCTAAAAAGAGCTTAAAAGAGACTCGTTTTTGAGGAATGAGTGATGTTTTCAGGTAGCAACTGGTTCCAGGTAATTTTGGAACTTCTCAATCACGGCAGTGCAAAAGGGGTGGCTAACAGAATCACTCATCGTAGTTGTTCCTCAAAAGGTTAAACAATCAAGTGGAGGCATATGTTGGCTAAAAGAGTGGAGGTGATGGTAAGAACACAACCAAGGCTCAAAAGGCTGATAACAATGCAATCACAAAGTTTATTTACCAAGGGTGGATTCATTTTTTAATGAGCTTGAATCCTTAGATATTATGCTCAGTGCTAGGTTTATTTTTTAACGAGCTTGAACTTTGCAGAAACATTGCTCGTTGATAATAGTCAGAGATGCTCAATTTACCATTAACACTATATTCTTTTGACGGTCGCACAACCTGTTCAATTACTCCATCAAATTGATTAGAAATGTAAATGCATGCTTGAAAAATGAGTTAAAAACTAACACCTTACTTGAATTATGTGAATAGTAACATAAAAGCAGGTTTACCTCTCATTTTTACCATTTCATTCAAATTTGGGATTGTTGGAGCTCTGGAGGTATTTTCCCCCTCAAATTTCATTAGTTGATTTCGGGAGATCCGGTGGACTAGTTTTTGTGCCATCAGGACCAAGTAGGAGCTAACCCTAAGCTCTTCAATTGCATTCCTTCCTTTTCTGATTCTAAGCAACTTTTCCTATTCTTCTGGGCCTCAAGGGTTTGAACAATTTGTTCTCTCCCCTTTGCACCTAGTATACATAGACAAGTACGATGCATACTGAGCTGGCCATTGGCCAATCAATATGCATCCCACCCTGTACACAGCTAGGGTGTGATGGGCGCATGAGGGAAATTTTATGTAATGTTTTATCATGAAAAGTTTTCCTGTTTTTGCCCAAATTAGGATCCTAATTCACCTCTTGTTGGATTGGTTGGTAGCAGGGCTCTCATTTGGCCAACAGATCGTATATGCAGTATGCTTTAGAATGCCTGGAACTGAAGGTATTCAACTGGTGTGAGGCAGTGCTTCCAGTTATAAAAGAACAACTTTCCAAGGGAAGATTGGAAGATCCAAGAACTTCAGTTATGGTTCCATTCTGACTGCTTTCGCCTTGGAGAGGATTTCACTGATGCAGCCATAATACATTTCACTAGGATTGCCAGTGCCAAGGGAACCACAGATAGAGATGGGTTGACCTCACGGCCAGACATGCTAGCCAGACAGATTTCATTCTCTGATGCCTTCTTTGAGTGGTTCAACCATCAGGATATGGTCTTCTCTGAATATCCATATGTTGGGATGGATTTTCGGGGTGACCCAAATTTGGTGCTACCAGCTGGTGAGTAGTGGAGTGTCATGGGTAAAATGATCTCACCATATCTTTGTTCATTGCTTTTATAATTTTCTTGTGTTTTTTAAATGTTATCAAGACTAATCAAACTCATATATTTTCAGAGATGTTGGGCCAAAGCGACCAGCAGCGTGCCCAAGGGTAGCAGCTACCGTTCCAATAGGAGAGGCTATAGGGAGGGTTGTCCTTCACGATCTGGACACAGCGGAGACCCTTGTAGTATTGCAGGATCAAATCGAGGTCATACCCTTGGTATTTAGGATGTGAGAACTGACGAGTTACCTCCGAGATTACAGCGCCATACCACTGGCGCGCTGAGTCAATGGACTAGGCTCTTACATATGATTGCACAGGTGGTGACTTGTTATCACCAACACCATTATTCTAGGGTGCTTTTATACATTTTTGAGTTTTTGGGTTGTATGACTCATTTTGTCCTAGACACAAAACATTTTGTAAAAACTATAAATAGTTATATATATTTTTTATTTTCGGAGCTTTATTTTGGTTAAGTTATGTGATCTTGATGCAAATGTTAATTGAAATGTTTTTTCCTTTATAAATGCTACAAATGTCTATCTAAGACATAATTTTCTAATGAATCAGTTAATGTGTTTAAGTTTCTGGAAATGTGTTGATATTGAATAGAATCAAGCTTCCTTTCCAAGATCCTAACCCTTAGGAACATATGGTAGATAGATGGATTCTGAATGGAATAGGTGCCAGTAAGCTGTAGGATAATGAGTTGTGAGTCTAGCCTAACAACAAGCTGGTGTATGCCATGTGCGATGGCATTAGAGAGAATTCCACCAATGCGCTGTACTTAGTGATGTTGTTCATTGATCGACCAATACATATCCCTCTGAAACTCACTAACTCACCGCTTGGATCAAAAATGGCCTAGGCTACAAAAGATAGGTTCCACGTACTACGACTAGCTTCGTCGGTGTATCCAACGAATGATTCCAATAGGTCTGACATCTATAACAAATGCAAAGTGGATTATCTAGCCCAAATAATGACCCTTAACGAAACAAAAATGTAACAAAAGCATATAAAGAGATTACCACACTTAATCAAGCATAGTAACGCTTAAGATACAACCTGTTCTAGGGTTGCGATAGTGGAATCCCATTGTAATCTACTAGCTCGTAGGCTCCTTTTAACAATGTAGGGGCCCATCCACAATGGTTTGAACTTACCTGCTCCCAACTTATCAGATTCCTGATCATATAGAAAGACCATGTCTTATGAGCTTAGTTAGCCAAAGTGGCATCACGACGAGTTTCATCTAATTGGATTAGTTCCAAGAAACGAGTCTCTTCTTCCAAATTTTTGGGAAGTAACTCGATTGCGATATTGAGAGATGAAATTTCACACTGAATCGGTAAGACCACTTCCAGGCCATACACCAGTTGAAAGGGTGTAAATCCAGTCGCATTTCTCACTGATGTCCTATATGCCTACAAAGTTGAGTACAAGATTAAGTTCCAATTCCGTTTATGGACTCTGATCATCCTTTGTAGCATGCGCTTCAGGACTTTGTTGATGGCCTCAACTTGTCTGTTAGCTTGCAGATAATATGGAGTAGAACTATCATGGGACAGTTCTAATTTGGAAGCTAATTCAACCATCATGTGATAATGAAAATGTGATCCATGATCTGCGACTATAGCTTGTGGAACACTGAATCTAGACACTACATGATTGAAAAAGAAAAGAGCAGTTGTTTCACCACTGTTGTTTAATGTAGGCATCGCTTCAGCCCATTTTGTAAAATAATTAATTGCGACTATGATATACCCATGCCCCCTGGCCCAGGTTGGGTTACATGTCATGAAATCTATGCCCGATTTGGCGAATGGCCCAATAACAACTACTGGATGCAGTGGTGTGGGTGGTAGTCTGGTTTTTCGGTCGAAGATCTGACAAGCATGGAAACTTCTGACTGTGATTATGCAATCTTTAAATATAGTAGGCTAGAAGTAACCTGCTCGTAAGATATTTTGCATCGTAGCGTAACCATATTGATGCCCCCCACACGCACCTGAATGACAATCATTCAGGACTTTTTCGTCCTCCTCATGCGTGAAGCACCTTCGCAGAACTATATCGATACCTCGACAGTAAAGTGTATCACCGATGATCATGTAGTATTTTACTTGGTATAAAGTATGTCATTGTTCGGAGTGAGAGGTATTAGACCTATATGTTTGGGTTCGGAGATAGATCAGTATATCTCCATACCATAGATCGCTTAACGATATCAGAAACAAATATTCATCCACAATTTAGTCTTTGGATTTTGAATCGTTGGATGACGATGGGAGGTCGCATAGTAGCTCCATGAAAACTAGAGATTTCTTTGCCTTGGATTTCATGAATTCTAGATCAAACTCTTGCAAAATGGCTCTCCATTTTGAATATTTTCCCCTTAGTAATTAACGTTATAGAATGTAAGTCATAGGGTTACAATCTGACAAAATGGTTGTTTTGCGAAAGAGGATATAATGTCAAAATCTCTGTACTGCTTGAACAGCTGCAAGAGCCAGTTTTTCAACATAGGAGTACTTGCTTTCTGTCTCATTTAAGTTTTGACTTAAATAATAGACTGTATGTTCAATTCCATTGTCTTCTTGTACTAAAACCATTGCGATGGTTGTATCTACTGTAGCTAAATACAGGTTAAAGTCTTTTTGATAGTCAGGAGCATACATTGATGATGCTTTTATTAGGGATTCCTTTAGAGCATCAAATGAAGCTTGTGCAACCTCATCCCAGTTGAAGGGTACTTCTTTTTTCAAAAGACACATATAACGTTTAGTAATTTCGGTGTAGTTTAGAATGAACCTCCTTAGAAAGTTTGCTTTTCCTTGGAGTTTTTGAATTTGAAGCAAATTTGAAGGTGGAGGCATGTCGATGATTGCCTGAACCTTACATGGGTTGAGTCAAATCCCATCCTTATAAACTATGAAACCAAGTAAATAACCAGAACCGACACAAAACACACACTTGTGTGGATTGATTCGTATCTTGTAGTGTCAGCAATGTAGAAATATAGCTCTCAAATGCTGAGGATGATCATTTCACTTTCGTGAATGAGTCATTAGATCATCGAGATATGGTTGAATGATGTGTTTGATGTCATGGAAAGCCTAATTCATAGCCCTCCGAAAAGTTTCCCTTGCATTCTTTAAACTGAAAGGTAGTTTACTGTACACGAATGTGCCCCACAGACATATAAATGCAGTCTTCAACTGGTCATGTGGGCAGATGTTTATTTGATTGTATCTGGAAAATCCATCCATGAATGAAAATATTTCGCATCCGGCGCATTCATCAGTTATCTGGTCGATGAAGGGTGTAGGGTAGTTGTCCTTTGGACAAGCTTGATTTACATACCTGTCATCAACACACACTCTAATCGTTCATTTCCTTTTCATGATAGGAACAATGTTCAATACCCAATTAGTTAGAGGAATAGGGTAAATGAAACCATCCTGTAGAAGTTTTTCAACTTCTGCCTTGATGGTAGTGGCTTTCTTCGGGTGAACCTGTCGAAGCCGTTGTCGTACTGATTTGACATCTAGATACATCTTTATTTCATGTTCAACAATGTTCGAGTCAATGCCCGACATTTCTTCATATGACCATGTAAATACATCTTTGAATTTGCGAAAGAGAGCACAATATATTTCCAGTTCTAAATAAGAACAAGATTTTCCAACATGAATATTCTCTACAACATTAGGTTTGGTCGAGATATTTATGGCGATAGTTTCTTCAATATTGGATAGATTTCACTCGAAATCCACCATATTTACAGTATTTGATAAAAAACAAAAACTAAAGGATGATTAAGGTCGCTGGAATTATCTTCGTCGTTATCTTGAAGATGGGAACGATGGTGGTAATCTTCCCATGGTGTCTCTCCTATCATCATTGACTGAATGATTCCTTCATCTGTAACATGTATACATGACCAAGGATCTAAAGAGGTGCCATATTCTAGAGACCTATCTATCCAAACACTTGATGAGTGTTGATTTGGGTTTGCCACTCAGGCCAAGAAAATTGATTGCTACAAAATTTCTATAGGGCTTGGAGGCAAAACCTGGCAATGATCAATGCTAACAAAATGTTCAGAATTCTTCTTAATCTTTGTTGATGTAGAAGATACCATATTACATGTTTCCACCGTGGCCACTTTCGCTAGATTACTTGGAGGCGGGAGGGAAAAAGTACCCATTAAGGCGGGGTCTTTGAGGAGGCCTACTCCGACATTTTGAAGTGATTGAGAGCTTGCATGGATCATTGGAATGCTTCCCGTAGCTGGTGAACTATTGGGGAAAAAGATTAGTTGGTCAACGATTGTAATTCCACCTTGGAAGGGAAATTCAATCTTTCTAAAATATGTTGACACAATAGTAGCCATAACATAAATCCAGGGCCTTCCCAGTAGGATATTGTAATCAAGGTTTCCATCGATAACTTCAACTTCAATTTCTACTGTCTTGCCCCCCAGTTCAACTTTCAAGTTACTTAAAATCCCATACGGTGTGTATGTTTGTCCATTGAATGCCTTTAATGTCATTGATGATTTCGATAAGGGTGGTGAGCCTAAATTTTTCCAGGAACTCATTGACATAATACAGGTAGATGCCCCCTCATCAATGATTGTTCGATGAACAGTTTTGTTGAGGACTTTTACCTGTACGAGGAAAGCGGGTTGAGTTGGTAACTGAGCTTCGTATCCTATATGGTTAAAGGCCAAAAGATTAGAATCTGTTGGGTCAATCCCACCTATTGCTGATAATAGAACCCGCTTTTTGGAGGGGCAATTCTGCAGTACTTCAAGTTTCAACATAGTGGATAGCGATTGAGCCATATCGTCTACTATATTATAATTCTATGTTGCTCGATCATGAGGATTAAATGTTGATTTATGTGCTCCTCCCTTTGGTAGCTTTATGTTTAGTTCAGGAATGATGGGTGGCACTACTTCAAACGAAGTTGTTGTCAAACTACTAGCTTGATCTGTAGCCTTGTTGTTCAACATTTGTAGATTCCCATAATCTTTATTCCTTGTCGATATCAAAGAATCATTTTGCTATTTTGAAATGGACAACATAAGCACTTGGGATGGGGAAGCATGATCGATAGCAACCAGATTGGTTTCTGGGTTTGGAAACAGATCAGTTAATACCGTTGAGGTACTTTATTTCTTGAAGAACTTCATGACCTCAGCTCAATGTGGACAATCTTTCATCCAATGGTCCCCATCACATATGAAGCATGGCTAAGTAGGTTTCTTTCACCCAGTAGATTTTTTAGAAGATTTTTCAGGAGTCAAATCTTCCTATTTCTTCTTTTTGTTTTTCCCTTTCTTCTTGTCCCCTGGTTGCTTCAGTTCTTTGCCTTTGTCCGATGACACGGCATTAACCTCCAAGGTAGGAGGTTTGTCATTTGCTTTTTATTGGAAACTGCAAGGGCCTTACTAGATGGGGCCTTTGCGGTTTGCGTACTTGAGGTGCCAATCATGCCATCACTGGCATGAGTGTCCTTGTTTGATTAAGGACGGGGAGGAACGGAAAATTCTAGTCTAGGAGCATCAGGAATTTTTTCATAAAGCATTCCAGACTGAGTATAAATCAAGTCTAGATATTTTGCACGAGCAATGAATTGCTCTTCAGTGACGACTCCTCCCTTGGCCACATCTTCTATAATAGAAGGTAAAAATGACTTAATAAATCATTCAGATAGAAGCTAATCAAGAACATATGTCTTTACCATTTGATGATGCCGTCACCACTCATGAATATGATCAGATATGTGAGTGGCTATTGTCTGTTTAAAATTGGTAAGGAGATCCATTCTTGTTTTGTACCTTATGGGTAATTGAAAATGGGTTAAAAAGGTAGTGGCAAGGGTGCTGAAGTTATCGAATGAACCTCTAGGCAATTTGATGTACCATTTCATTGCTGGACCAGTTAGCGTTCGCTGAAAAAGGCAAAGCCTAATCGAATCATCATTGAGGGTGTTGGATGAACACCACAAATGAAAGGTCATTACATGATTTGATGGATCTTCACTCGAATTTTCATTGAATTTAGGAATATCTGAGGGAAGTTTATGAGGAATCACTGGCCACCAAGGGCTGTAAGCAATTGGATCATTTGTTAGCTAGTTCAAATCTTGTAATTCTAAAGTTGCTATGAAAGGCAACTGTTGATTCAGGTTTGGCGAAGCATACCTAGGATAAGATGGGATCACCTGAGCAGTGAGTCTTTGCATACCAGCGTAATGTATCTGATGTTGATAACTTTGATAAGGTTGGTGGCATAACCATTATAGTATGATTGTTGGTAACCGTTTTGAACATACGATTTCCCATTACCTGCAAAGCTTTGTTGCTCAGGTCCTCGGTAAGCTTGCTAGAATTGTGGTTGTTGATATTGTATCAGCCATGGTTGTTTGACCATTTGCTGTTGTCCAATATTGGATGTTTGACCAAGATGAGGGGTGATAGTACTTGTTTGAGCTTGAGTCACTTCAGTTAAGGAGCCACTAATATGCGGTTGTGATTGAGTCATAGAGACAAGAGGCTGTTGTGTTATGACCTGAGAGACTTGAGGTTAACATACAATAGGCAGCGCTTGTACTTGCAACACCGTCACAATAGCATGTGTAGTGGGAATGTTTGACATAGGCTGATTTGGTTGCATTGAATATACAACCTTTGGTTGTTGAGGCAGTATTGGTACCCAACCACTGGATGCAATTCCAGTTTGACCCGAATTTTGTTGTGAACTCTCATATGGTTGTTCTCCTAGAGGGAACAATGAAAAGGCATACTGCCCCCCATGTCGCGGAAATCTAGTGTTCAAAGGGTAAATTGGTCTTTGGAGACTAGACTACCCAAATTGATACTGATGTGAAGGATCAATTTGCTAAGTCTCAACATAAGAAATTCAAGATAATATTCCGGATGAACAAATAGGAACAGACCATGTTGTTGAAACAGTCCCTTGGTGGATTCCATCTAGCAGTTGAGAATTAGTTGGGATAGATGGTATACCAGCGAACATTGTCAGAGTAGTAGCAGGAGGCTTTGTTGCTGCTGTATTAGATGACACAGTCCTAGCTGTTGATGGTTGTTCAGACATATTGAGTCTATCCAAAATATTTCCTAGCGATTCGACAAGAAATTGTGATGAAAAAGAATTAACTTCTGTAGCAGAAGGAGATAGGTGGATCCCAATTCCAAAATGCAATGGGGTACTGGATGGAAGATCATCTACAATCTCTTCTATAGCAATCAGTCTAGGTGGAAGAAGTAGATCATTAGGTCCGTAAAATATTTCCAGTGATGAAGAAGGTATAGTCTCTACAGCGACAGATATTAGAGGGGTGACACCTTCCGAATCAACCCTAGATGGAGCTGTTTTAGGAATAGAAGTGTTTACCGTTACACTAGGATCAGTTCTAATTTCCTCTTGTAACTGCGGAACTTCTTCTGTAAAGGCGAGGGTATCAAAAATAATTGGAGTAACTGGAGTCTTTAGTGATGTTGAAACACAAGTTTCAAATAAACCAGAAGATTTTGACCCAGTTAAATGAGACAATTTAACTTGGAATGGCTTCGTTTTCGAAGTCAAATACGGTTGACTCATTAGCCTCTGTGAACAACGGGGTCTTGATTGACTTTCTTCCATGAGTGCGGATTACTTGATCAACTCAAAATTAAAAGGGGAAAAAGTTATTCTGAATTAAATTAATTTTATGACGCTTTGACACAACTTGCTTTTTCAATTTTTAATAGTCGAGAAAAGGCTAAAGGTGACTCTAGTCACCTTCGATTTCTAATGAGACTGAAGTGAAAAGTGCTCAGATGGGCCTTTTCTTTTAGGGAGTAAAAAAGGAACGAAAGTGACTACTCTGGAAGTCTAGATAGAGAGATTACCGAACCAATCGCAAAACTGCAATATACACCTTGGTGGTAAATTAAAGAGAAAATACCAAGGATTTTACATATGGTAGTCAGTCTTCCCAAATGTTGTGTTCAGTGCATTGTGATCGATAGGGCGGCAGACACAGCTTCCTAAGGATAAATAATATTAGCCTATTTTGGTCTCCCAATATATACTCAATGATACGGAGAGCACAAGTCCGTACTGGCACTTTTCGTGTCAAAGAGGAGGAATCACCCAACCTTCGATGAAAATCGTAGTTACCAGGTTTTATGATGCTGGAATATGTCTCTAGCCTAGACTTCTAGATGTTCTACATTAGGTTCCAAAGCGTTTTTATGTTCATTGAGGTTTATTTTAAAGTTGATCTTTCTTAAGAAATTTTCCTTTCAAGGTTCACCACGTGATGTAGATGTATAATTCCTAAATATGCAATCTAAAATGATAAATAGTCTTTTGTTTTCTTTTAGCAATGAAAATCCTAGCTACTAGGGAAATAAAAGTATGATTCTTTCAACAGAGAGCAGAGAGCACACACTAAATGCACTTTTCCTAAGTCATTTTCCACATGCAGTCTAAATGCAAATGCACATGCATGTATTTGTTTTTCCGCTTCCTTAATGTGTGAATGCCAAAAAGGAAAACTAAGTATAGATCTGAACTAGTTTCTTCAAAGTGACACTTTAACAATTTCTTTTCAAAACGAAAAGAAGACTAAGATGACACTTTCGATTTCGAATGGAAAACTGCTTTCGACACTTCAAATATTGACAATTCAAATGAAATACAATGGAAAAAGTACAATCGACTATCTAAAAGAGGAATACTTTATGACACTCTTTTTCTTGACTCAAAATGATAATTGCGACACTTTTGAATCAAAATATGATAGTTCGATTAAGCTACTTTGCAAAGAAGGACTATAAATGATGAAAAATACATAAAATCATTCACAAGTGCTTATCAATGGAGGCTGAATAATGTAAAGGAAGAAGGCTTCAACAATGATATAGTGATCATAAGTAGCAAAACTGCTAAATAGAGCTGAAAACAATGAAGAAAAAACCAAATTCCAGAGAGGGAAACAGTCTCATTCAATCATTGCACCTATCCTTAAGGGAAACAGGGATGCATCTCACCTGCATCACACGGGAGGTGCGATGCATCTAGACTACCAATGAGAGACAGTGAGATGGTACAAAGAATGAAACTAAGCTTGGTTTTCACTCACAATTTGCAGTTAAGTTCGGTGATTTAGGCCGAGCTTATGATGGACAATAAACACAAAGTATAGGGGTATGATCTTATGATGTTATTGAATCCCACATCTATGACACGAAGCGAAGCAAATGATTTTGTGGAGGTGAAAACGATCTAATGATACAAGTTTCAGGAATGGCGATCATGAAAAATGGAGAGTGAAGGTATTATAGTGTATCTTATTATAGGTCACCTTCCAGTTCGAAAAACCTCAGATCCTCATGATAAAGCATTTCACCCGACATCGGAAGATTTATGACCTCATGCTTTAGGGGGCAACTATTATAGACAAATTTGGGCATTGCAACCCCAATCGTATATGTCAATAATCGAAGGGCTCTTAAACCCCTAAAAGTGTTGTTTCATACCCTAAAGGATCAAGGTCAACTGATTACATCATTTCCCAGAAGTTCCACCTGAAAAACTACTAAAAACTAGTCAAAACTGACCCATACAAACTGTTTCTTGGTGAAAGTGCGATGCATCTCACCTATTACACACGGGAGGTGCAATGCATACTGAGAAGACCTTTTGTAGGGTGCAATGGGTGAGAGCAGACAAATGGCAGAGACAGTTTTCTAGGTGGAAACCCAGAGAATCTTCTAGAAACTTCTCATATGACACTTGCCTCTCTAAATTCACCCAGGGATGAGTAAGAGATCATGAAATCTCCAAGTGGAACCAAAAACTATCAGTGAAATGACACTAATCAAAATCCCAAAAGTTGACTCACCCCCTCCAAATATCTATATATGGATCCCTCATCCTAGAGATCCAAGAGGCTGGAATTTTGTAATTTGTAAGGAAGTGCTGTTGGTTTCTCTTTGAGACATTGTATTGTTGGGTGATCTTGCTTTTCATCAAGTGAAGAGGGCTTTCATGCTGGGAGGATGATGCTGGATAAGACAGCTGGGTTGTAATCCTCTCTTCTACTTCTACTATCAATAAATTTATTTGAATTTTCCTCCATATACTTTTGCACTTGTAAATCTTATATTTGTGAATGCAATTGCATGGTCAATGTACATCTAATTCTACATTGTTTATGGTATTATAGATCTCTATGCTTTGATGTTATTTTGTTGCTTTGCCTCTACAGGTGTTCTTTGAAGACTGAGGTTGGTGCTCTCTGCTTCTCTCTTATCTATCATCCATGAAGGAAAACACAAGTTGCTTTGAATTGTTTGTTTCTAAGATAACTACCTGTCTTAGTGGGACTAGCAGATCAAATAGCGACACTAGTTTTCCCAGAAACACCGCATATACAACTTCGAGCATCTGCAAACCTAGCATGAGAGTCTTCCTTATGTGCAACACAGTTATAACAGATATCTTTATAGTTCAAATCGTCGCAGTCCCTTTCAAGTAGGTCTAGGATTTCAAGCATTATGTTTGATTGATGTTGTCATGCCTCATGTGACTACATAGACAAAATCCACACATGTATTTTCTGAGGCTGATAAAGCAACCATATTTATTGAACGCATCCAACACATCCGCCAGTAGGTTCACGACATCTTGGAGAATCCAAATTCCAAGTACAAGTAACGATATGATCATCATCCGGTGCCACCCAAGTTTCAGGTGGGTGACAAATTTTGGCTGCATTTGCAGAAAGAACACCTTACCAGAGCCCATCAGAAGCTTAGAACACTCTGTTATGGTCCTTACAACATTACCAAGGTTGTGGGAGACAATTATTTTGAGCTGAGCATTCCCCCATTCCTTGGCATACACCCAGTGTTCAATGTGGACTACCTTTGACTATACTTTCCACCATTACTCGAAACATCAGACATTGCAGAACAAATCACACCAACAGATTTTAACCCAAACTGCATGGAAGAGTCCACAATTGATCATATTATGGAAACACAGATCAAGAACACTTGCCAACAGAAGATCCAACTATATCGGGTTGTCAAAGCTGGCCAACGCCTACACCAAGGCAAGTGGCTCACCAGGGACCAAGTTCAACAGAAGTTTCCCCATCTCATGGAGGCACTCATTGCAATGGGCACCATTACTTCCTAAGGGGGGAGAACTGATCCAGGTGTATTTTGGTGGCCACCAACCTATTCCAATTGGACCCCCACTGCTGTCTATTTCAGTGTTTCAATTTCCTTAATTGTAGCACAATTTACTATTTTTCGCAGTTTTTTGGGTCTTGAAATTCTAGAGCCGTTTTGAGTCCCTAAACGACATTTTTTTTGGGAAAATGGGGGAAAAAATTAGTCAATGTCTAATGTTTTCCATGCAAAATTTGTATTCCTCGGATATATCTTTCTAATGAGGTATTTTTCATGTCAAACAGAGATCATATGCCAAAGTTACGATCCCGGGAGTTGATGTATCAATTTAGCCAAATGGGCCTGTTATGTGGAATTTTGCATCTACAGATAAATACAATTTCCCTAGGTGGGTAGCTACACCTAGAACAACAAAATTAAAGTGCTCAACCTTTTTCTATAGAAGATAAATAATACAAGGGACCTACTTGTTATATTTCGCTTTCCCTTTATCTCCTTTGTATGGCTCCCATCACTCCTTCTTGAAGTTAATCTGCTCGACAAGTACTTGTAATCATAAACAAAGGACAAAAACAAATCAAAGCAAGAGATCTATCTACTATAAGCAATTGGAATCGAAATAATTTACACATATAATCATCATACATAAAGACAAGAATATGGGAAAAGGTGTAAATAGCTTTATTAAGTAGAAGGAAAAGTTACAACCATGAAGTCCGATCCATTGTCACTCCTCCAGCTTGAGTTCCAACCAACATCACATCAAAAGCACAACACTCTGGTAGCATAACAATACTTTCTTACAATCTCAAACCTCAGACCAACAGTATCTCCTTACAAATTCTCAAAGTCCAGCCCCTGATCACTTAGATGAGTGCTCAATTTATAAGAAAATGGAGGAGGTTTGGTAATAAATGAGGGTATTGAATGTCCTTCCAAACATAGAGTTAGTTTCCATGGAGGAAGGGATGAGAGGATAGGAGGTTACTTAACTCATTCCCTATCCAATTTTGAGCTCACAGGAGATGATAAGTGTGGGAATCTTCTAGAAGGCTCCAGAAGATAAGAATATTCCTAGAACCCTATGAGGATTTTGCTCAATCTCGCCCAACGTCGGTCAAAGTGGGCCTAAGTTCTCTGAAATGCACCCTGACATGGGCCTACCTGCACTAACACACACTTACCCTTGACCAAGGCTGCGTGGGTCCCTCAAGGAGGCATTTCTGGAGGGATTCAGGCCTATGGTGAAGTAAAATTATAAGTGTGGACACAAACAAATTCCTCTAGCCCGATAATGGACCTAGCCACAATAGGTACATTCTATGGAATATTTCTTTAGGTTAGAATCAATCAAGAGGGCCTACCTCTTGGTCACTTATCCTTCTTGATGGTGTCCTCGCTTGCTTGCTCCAACAATCTCTCGCTTCCTTCTTCAAGCTCTTGAAACAAGTAAACAACAACAACACAAACATAATAGTAGACAAATTGCAACTCAACCTACATAATGAATCAACAAGCATTAAGACACTGATATGTAATATTAAAAATCATGTAGGAAATCAATCGATAGTTTCATATATTAATATCAAGGACATATTACAACCATTCGTCTTGACGCTATAGTCTTCCTCTGACAAGACCAAGTTCCCACACACTTCTGCTAGCATTCCATGATGGCTTCAAACAACAATAGTTTAAAGGCTCTTCCTTTTAGGATTCACCCCAAAAAAAAAAAACACTTCTCCCTCACACAATTAGATGACTACAACTAGTAATAGCTTGCTTGTCTAGTCCAAAATAGTATCAACACTTTGCAACTATAACACTCACACTCAGCCAAAAATTGTAACTATGACTAGTTTGTGCTTGGGAAGAAGGGAGGTTTATATAGGAAATATGGATGGGAGATGGATCCTCTTCTCATGGGAGAAGGACTTATCCCTTGAGGTAGTTCCATCATTATAGGGGAAAGAAGCCCAAACTATCATCGTCGACCCCGTTTGGCCAAACCATTTACCAGACCTACGTTATAGAGCTTCTAGAGTTGGAAGCTTCAGCGCTAATTTAAAAAACTTTCCATAATAGGACCGTCGTGACTGAAACATTGCTCAGTCACTCTGGTCAGTGCGAGAAGTAGTGCTAATCTCCGCACATCAGCATGGGGGAGACAAAGGCAATTAGTGTCGGTCTTGTAAACTGGGAAAAACAAAAGTTTCAGGGAAAATAGTGCAAAAGGGAAATGATCTGCTCATGAAGAGGGATAGAATGGGAGTTTCTTCATGAAGGAAAAGCATATGGGGTTCACTGTAGAGGTCCTCCAGGATCAAGGAATGGGTAGCACAAGGACAGTGACAAAATGTTGTGTAACAGATGCCCCCTAAAGTGTGAAGGCCCAGCTGGAGTGAGGGATGAAATGCTTTATAAATCACTACAAGGAACTAGTTTGTCGTCGGAAAACCTCCAAGAAAGTACAGATACATATACATAAATTGAGATCTCTGTCAAATGATACATGAATTGTGGCATGGACATAGCCATGCAGAGAATGATCATGTAAAATGGATCCAGGTATGGGCGTACCCATCCGTCAAAGAGGATCATAATGAAACCAAGGTATGGTCGTAGCCATCCAGTAATGAAAAGGATCACATATGATAACTCATGGTCTAGTCACAGCCAGCCATTTGAAAGAGACATGCATATCATCATAAACCATGTCACACCACTTCACAACCTCGACTTGTGTGATCTGAGTCCAAGGTCTTGCGCTCTAGCAAGACCTGATCAAAGTACAGATCCTAGCGTGTGAATGGATGTGTTGACGTCGAACATGCTAGAAAGTCGCTTGATTACTAGTCAATGATGTAAACTGTTAACAAGCATCAGAGAAACCACCAATAATGACAATGGCCCTCAAGGTACTATCAGCACAACTCACAGAATGTGAATACAGGAACTGGAGTCGAACACCCATGAAAGCACTCGATCGAAATCCAATGATGTGAACTTGTTGTCAAGTGAGAAGAACTTGCCATTAGGGCATGCAAGCTCTAAGGTACTAGAAGGGAGTCTCTCAGTCAACTTCCCGGATAATGAGTTGAAGTTGATGGAAAGCGACTGTGTCGAAGGAGGGCCATAATGAATCCCACATCATCGACTCAAGATGAGAGGATGCAAAATGATTTTGGATGATACAGAGAATCAGAAGTAAGCGTAACTGCAGAAGGACAACTCTTAAACATATCGACGACACAACTGGGAGTTTGGCATCTTTTGGTTCCATGGGATTAGTGGTCATGATGACGTGGCAGAGATCAAATGGAAGGCTAAATGAATTGCCCAAACCCAGGAAGGTCAACGATGAAAAGGGGGATGTCCCAACCCAACACGAAGCAAAGAGTGTCATGTTCAAGAGTGAGCTGCCAACACGACTAATAGATTTCCAAATTTTTCCCCCACCATTTCTGGCAAGTACCCCAATTATTTTTTAATCACAAGCTTGAAGGGGATAGCATATGCTTGCACTGTAAGTTCATCCTTCGAACGAATCTGACCTAGTAAGTTTAATGAGACCTTGCTCATGTTCGTCATGGTGATGAATCCGATGTCATTTAATAGTCTAACAAGTCCGACAAAGGTGTAACTCGGTATCTTTTTCATGTTTTAGAGAGTTTTAAAAAGACACGGAAAATAAAATTCCACATAGTCCATTTTCATATATTTGTGTTTGTCAAGCCCGAAAAGGTAGAAAACAATACTTGAGAGAACCGCTTGACCATTTCTATCAAGGAATACCTTTTTCGTAAATAGTGCCTCCCAGCCTGAAAAAGGGGTAAATTATACTATGCGCATGACGTTTCACATCCGTTATCGAGTTTGAAATGACAAGGACTCAACTATATTTTCGCTTTTAAAGGGTCGAAAATGAGCTGAAAGTAAACTCCCTGTTTTTATTATCTTTAATGAGTCAAAAATGGAAAAAAATACTTGGCAATCTTTTCATATGAGTTTAACAAGTAGAGAAACGCGCTGAAATGTGACTCATCATCATCGTTGAACATCCATCACTCGTTGCTGTGCAAGTAAAGCAAAGTGTATTATCAAGTCCTTGAGGTAAAATAGGTCAAAAATATTTACAAAACCTAATATTTTCATGAAAAAAATGAATAAAAAGGGGAAAAGTAAATATATTTTTACCATTTACCATTTTACCTTTGCAGTGAAGACTTTTTACCCACTATTGTTGTAGTTGTTCCGGAGGAGATTGCGGTGATCTGGGAGATCAATCGACGAGCCGTCAGTTCCAGGTAATAGTTGAAGCCCTAAGCTCCATTTTCATGCTATTTATTTATGTTTTTAGCCATTTTTTATTTTTATTTTTAGGGAAGTTTTTGAAAATATTTTTCACCCTCGGTTAGTGTGATCTCCGGGCACGGGATCGTGCAAGTCGAGGGTGATTTGCACAACCATTTGCATTGATCGGCGTAACTATTTCTAAAACAGGTGTGTCAGCATCGTGGAGAGGGAAAAACAAATTTTCCTCAAAAAATGACCGTTTAATCTTGAATTTTATGTGCCAAAGATGATAATTGACTCAAATTAATGGCTTTTGCAGGAGAGAAATTGTCGAAAATGGTGGATTGGAAGCAAAGGGAACATGAAGATGTTGACACCCAGACACTGGATGATCTAAATTGCCTGGAGAATTTGAGGTATTTGTTGAGCCTCAAACCTGCACCTTCCTATATACCCTCTTAGCCTTCTTTCTCCACTGACTTCATTCACCCAGTTGTTAAATCATTGCATTATAGTCTAAAAAGGACTGTTTATATGGTTTTCTGACTATACTTATGACTGCTGTTTGGTTTAGTTTTTTTTTTGTTCATACAGCTGCAGAAACTTGTCAATTTCCGCAGCCACCACAGGTTTCGACAGCCAGCCCAGGATTCCGCAACTATTTTGTTAAAAGCTGTGCTCTAGGTGTCCTATGAAGAAACGAGCTACATGGGCAAGCTCCAAGTGGCGGATACATGGAACATGTCCTTTCAAATCGGTCAAATCATCCATGAGAGGCCGCGGTCAACCAAAGTCAAAGACAAGGCCAACCAAAGAGTTTAGCGGTGGCACGTCACTGTTTTGGGCATGTGAATGATACGTGGCACAGTCCTCAGCTCACGGAGGCACCAACACACCTGGAGATCGTTCCTGAGGCGTGAATCTAACAGCCAACCAGAAGATTTAAGAAACATGATGAAAGTTACACTAGATCTCGGCTGAAGAGATCTACGTGTCTTTAGCAACGCAGTTAATAGCGTAGAAGTTGTTAGTTAGCTTTAGTATTTTGGCATTATAAATAACGCGTCGTTGAACGCTGTGAAAAAGCTTTTTGATATGTATGAATTCTGAACTGTTTATGTAATTCCGCACTGCTGGTTATCTTATCACCCCACTGTTTTATATGCTGCTGTTTAATACATGAGAAGACTTTTCTGAGTTCAGCCGTGTGATTATTTGTTGATTGGCTGAAGTGGTAGAGGGCCCCTGCACGCTAAAGCCTTGTATAGTTTTTATTTAGCTTTATTATGTTTTTTATTTTCTCATTAGTTTGTACATAATATACTGTTTTATGTTTCTACTGTTTATATCTTCACCTTTGTTTTCTTAGAGCTGTAAACTAATCAATGTTTTTCTGCAGGTTTTCTTAGGCAGCCCGGGAAATTTTTCATCTTTTTGATAACTTTTGGCATATGAGATCATCTTGTCCTTCCTGCTAACTTTCATTTTCTGAAGTTTAAATTCAGCATTGTCCTTTTCAAGTTGTGATTTTCTTATTTATTTTCCTGCTATTTAGATATCATACTGCTCATCAATTTATGGTTTCTTTCTATGGTCAAGTGACTATATCAGCAAGAAATCAGAATATTACTAACAGTAGTGTGATTTAGTTATCATATTGCTTACTCATGGTTGCTTTCCATAGGGTAGATTGAGCTGAATGGTAAAGGACTAGAAGAGTTCAAGTAGTGTGATTAGTTTCTTTTATGCAATTTATATTTAGATATCATATTGCTTGACATGTTCATGATTACTTCCCCAAGGTAGATTGAGCTGAAGGGTAAAGGATTTGAAGAATTCAAG